>JAVJIF010024455.1:0-68382 GCA_038442645.1 Agave tequilana | reverse complement strand
TCGATCGGAGAGATGTATGTCTTCTTTGTCTTCTCGGTGTCGAATGAGAAGACGACTGTGAGGTTACAAAGAGAATGATGAGTGAGCGAATTTGGGGAGATTTTTTTGCCTTAAATCAGGAAAATATGAGGGTTATAAAAGTCGACTTGCATTGTAACGAAATTACAGTGTGTTACGTTAATAATGTAACATAACGTAAGTTACGGCCAAAATAACCATAGTTATCAAACATTGCGTTTTTTAGACCTGTTACATAACGATTGTCGACATTACGTTATATAACGAATTACAACGGGTTATATAACGGGTTTTTTAAAAACACTGCTATCAAGATTTCAAAAAAAAATTCAGTTAAGAATAAATAGAAGTGTATCCTAATCTAGATTACTTATGTATTATATAAATAATAATAATAATATTTTACATTGTTGCCTATATCAACACAATTCATTGTTTTAAAAAGTTTTTTAAAAAATAAATTTAACTTATTAACTAAAACTATATCAAATTAATCTATCAAGTACTTTATTACTTTTGAAAATGCATTAATATATTGTTTTTCTGTAGTAGATTGAACCTAGAAATCAAATTTGTGGCAATTTTTTCTTCCTAAATTTATGGCCTAATGGGTACTGATCTGATTTGTCATTTATCATGATGTAGGTTTAATGATTGTGCTAATAGGTATGATATACTCTGTTAAAAGTTTTAGTTAAATTATGTTTTCTAATGTAGGTTAATTCAAGAAAATTTTAAAAATCATAAATAAATAAAGAAGATTATTCCTTTAGAACTGAGTTTTTTAATCAACCTCTTAAACTCATTCATTCATTTCTTAATCAATTTAAGGTGATCAAGGAACTCAATTCGTAAGGAATAATCTCCTTTAAGTGAGAAGCCTCCATCATAATTGTCTGTATTACCAAAGCTCTTAAAGGTACAAACCAGGAAACAATAATGAAATTTAGATAAAGAAAGTGTTAATCTATTGACGTCATTCTCCGGACTTGATAGAACCTTGGTAGATTAAATTCCCTTCCAAGTCATCTAAATTGTTCAAACAAGCAGGCAATCATAACAATTGTTGACCAAAATTGAAGACCTTTATCATAATCCAGACAGTAGTTTCACGTACCCTCATTCACAAACCAAAACATTCTCCAGCTCAAGCATTATGACTTTCTTTCTATCAAACCCAAATTTTCTGCTATTCGAGCATTATCCCCTTTTTATATCAACAAACATGCTCATGAATAGGAAAATAATCATTAAAAGACATGAGCAGAATTAGTAGGAAAATTGGAACATGTGACTTGGGTATTAAAAGCAACCAAAAAAGGATGTAGTGTGGTCTTTTTAACATTCATGCAAACCCCTTAAATTTAATATTTTTTTCCTCTAATGGAGTTGGTTCAGAGATACAAAACACATCATGAATATTAAAAGATGGTAAGCTAACAATTCAAACTCAACCTAGTTTGTGCAAGTTATACTTGTACCTTTTGGTTCTTCACAGCTTGACCTTTTATGGCATCTTCATCCTTGTGGCGTTTCAAATTGTTTAGTAGATCTCTGCATATAACAACATAAAGATTAATTGCACTTGGTTACCCACACGACAAACAATAAAATGAAAAACCAGAAGTTGTAAAAAAAAAAAAATCTTACTAGAAGAATAAATGAATTTAGATTCAAAATCAAGATACTCAGTGAGACAGAATATTCAGCGCCCCAATGAAAAAGTGATACCAACTCCAATTATATAATTCATCTATTCCTAACACTATAAAATAAATATAAATGTAGAAAGAAATTAGAAATTACAAGTAAACCAACATGCTAAGCAAGCTCTCAAGAATTCATAGGTAAATAAAATTAAAATGCATCAAAACCTTAATAATGATGCTCAAATAAAGGTCCTTCCCCTTCTCTCTGCATTAAAACCCACCAAAAAGGTCTTTTAGCATGCAAACCAATCAATCTCTATTTCTTCCAAACTTCAAACATACATCCATAGCTAGGCGAATTTACATAGGTTTCGCCATTAAATGCAATCTTCCCTTCTCTGTACATCTTCCTTTGCAAACTGATCAAGACCTACCAGAATGCAGCTTGCTAAACATCTATTGCTCTGATGTCCAAAAAGATATATCAACAGAGATGTGTGTTTGTATAGGTTTCGACCATTAAACACAGTTAAAATGACTATACTGCTGATTGATAATCAATATCTTGGTGTACTTCTGCAGAACAACTCTAGTGTCCAACACATTGCTGCACAATCAACAGCCTTTGCATCAAAAATGGTAACCCTACAACATGAGCAAAATATGATCTGGCATGTAGTACACCACTATATTTCAATTCTTTCTTCAGAGCCACTACAAATCACCTTAACCATGCATAGAGTATAGGCTTCACCACTAATTACAGTCAAACAAGTGACTACATCTCTGAGCCCGTACCATAAAAATAATCAAATCAAAATGGTAGCCTAGAACGTGCTGCATACCATTTGTGGTATCCTATTTCAGTTTTCTTTGGAAGCAGACCGCATATATAACTAACCCTTTCGCCTAATTCCTTCACTACATTTTGCCTACTTAATGCCAACCATAATGATGCATTCAACTCCTCTCTTACTATCTTAATTTGCTTAGGACTAGTTGTGAGTTTTGACCTTTATCATCATTTTTTTTGTGCTACATGTTAGTTCATGGGACTCTCCTAAAATATTTCCTTTGAGCAGCATCACCTTGCTCAATGATTGTCCAATCTTCTTCCTTGTGCATGTCAGTCACAAGTAGTCAGATGATGGAAGGGCAGACTTAATGTAAATTTGTCACTGGCCCACAATTTTTTGTCAAGTCTACAATAAAAAGATTTTAAATAAAGTTAAATCTGATATTATCTCATTACAGGTCCCTCTTCATCATATGGAAGTGAACATCATAGAACAAGTGCCATGAAAATAACAAACACAAAAAAATCCAACATAATCTTCGTCTAGACTATATCTTCCAGCATCAAACATCAAGCTTACCACAGACTCCCAATTTAGAGCATTCCTCCTAGGTAAATCTAAGAAAATCTAACATCAATCATGAATCATCAATGTTTGACAACATTCTTCAGAAAATAAAGTCTATCAGTTCAGATTATGAAACCTTTGGAATATTCCAATGCATAATATATCTAATACAATCTAATTCATGCCATTGTAGAAGTTAATAATAGTGACAGGATATCAGTTCAAAGCGCCTAGATGTCCTACAGGTGAATCCTTTGGTACCCTTGGTAAATTGTCTTTGTTTAACCAGCTGCCAAGAGTGTAAAGCTCAAACCATATTTAAAGACTTATACAAAAATTAATCAGCATGCGGCCAACAGATATCATAAAAGTAATAGATAGTCAAATTTAATGAGTGTTGAGGGTTGAGGAAGAAAAATAAAAAGATAGAAAAGAAAATTTAAAGAGGGAAAATGGCTCAAATGAGTAGAAGATGGGGATAGAAGAAAAACAAGGGGCACAAGAGAAAGAATGAGCAAAAGGGGGCATAAGAGGAAGAAGGGCATGGATTTATCAGTTACCACAACAACAACTTTGTTTTGGGCCCAAGGAATTTGTAGAATTATACCTTTTTAAGCTACTACACACTTGATATTTACAACACATTTACCATTTATGCTGTTAATACTTGAGAGGTTGAAATTTATAACCTGCTTAGAATCAAACCAAGACGTTACTTAAGAAATATTAGGGCTGATATGAAATCAGGCAGGATTCGAGTTTTCCATGTCTATAGGCTGGTTGTTTGCCATGTAAGACATTTTTTATTAACATTTTAGACATGCATTTCATTTTAATTAATTGGCTTAGTCAGGGGAAGGGGAGTTCAGACTCCCACCATGACTGGCTGATTAATATAATACAGGATTTGAGGGGGTGGGGGCGCTATTGTGTTCTCTGGTTCTCATAGGTCCTGTCTGCCGCTTTGATTTCTGAAATTTGTTTTGTTCGTAGCTCTCTACTTTCCTTTTCTAGCCCTGTTAAGCATGATGTATTTTTCAAGGCTTGTCGCATTGTGATACGTACAATCTATCAATTGCTAAAACTTTCCAATTAGCTACATATAGTTGGCCAGGAATCTGAGTGTAGATTCTAATCCTTCCTCTCATGAAAAAAAAGAAAGAAAAAGAAAAGAGAAAACAAGAAAGATCCAGTAATATTTCTGTTTGGCTCCACTTTGTCATGTACTTCAGCAGACTTAGTCTGAAAATTGCAATTCTTTTTTAATTTGCTCAAAAACTTAAACTCAGAACCACAGCTATTTCTGTTGATCTCATATTAAGATGGACCACTTAACCTAGGTTAATTAACATTGGATTCCTAATTAAAGTAAGCTGATATCATGTATGCCCATATTAAAGTTATATTTACATAAAGTTTAATTAATCATGTGTGTGGTATTAAGGACTATGATGGGTGGTATTATCACATGATGGTTATTTTGCAATTAAGGCCCACTTCTCTCTCTCCTGTAAAGAAAAACTTCTCCCCTCCTTTAGGTATTCCATCATCCATTGCAAGAGTTGTAAAAAGAGAAGGAGATAGAGAGAAGAAGGTGATTGCAATTAGGGTTTGCAGGATCATTGCAGGAATTGAAGAAAGGGATCAAGGTCATCATCCATCCATATTCTCAATTCATCTATGGCTTCCGGTATGTATTTAATTTGTATATGCTTTCAATTTCCTTGAGATGTATATGATTCTTAGATTCATGGCCATTATTCCGCATTAAATCTATTTTATTTCCAACATTTGGTATCAGAGCCGTGTTTAAAGAATCAATACATCTTGGATTTAGGAATTATGGAAAGTTAGGGTTTTTGATTAACAATTCATAAAATCGAATTTTTGATCTTTTAATTGTAGAATTTGTAGAGGATTTAATAGCCCTAATATCATGTTCATATTCCTCTAATTATGCAATTAAATTGGGATCAAAATCAAAGGAATTGAAAACCCTAATTTTTGATAATTTTGGGATTAAAATCGACTAAGCAGGAACTGCAATTATATAACTGCTTCGTCGACTATTAGTCGACTAATCCCATCGTATAGTCGACTAATTCCCTTTTCCAGAAAGTTTTAAAGTCTCTGTTTGCTGCAGGAGTCGACTTGATTTTTAGTTGATTTTATGACTAGTCGACTAATTAGGGTATAGTCGACTAATCATATTTTCAAGTCGACTAATTCGGTGACCCGAAAGTTGAGAACTTTCTGTTGGATTCAGGAGTCGACTAATTAAATGTGAAGTCGACTAATAAAGTTTGTAGTCGACTAATAATATGGGTATAGTCGACTAATTTTCTTTTGCACTAGTCGACTAGACCTAATGTGTAGTCGACTTGACTTGACCCAAGTCGACTAATCTTTCCTTGTAGTCGACTAATACTTATTAATATTCAATCATTATGTATATTACACATTTAAGTTGTTGTGTTAATAATGATTGATGCTTGGTCAAGTAATGTATTGAGGTATTATGACTTTACTCAAATAAAAGATTAGAGAATATTATTGGTTAGTTTAGTATTCATAAGGCTTATTGATTTAGTAGTTGCCAAAGTGACCTATGTTAGTAAACCTTATGAATATACAACTGCATAAAAGACTTGTCAATGAGGAAGACATAAAAGACAATAATATTCTCGATGGCGGTTCTAGTTAGGAGATTGGGACTGGCCCAAAGGAAAGTCTCTTTCAAATAATTATGAACCGGGGTAGGATAGTGTAATTTATGTAACTTAGTGGTGTGGAATTGGATACCCAAAGGTAACATGACTTACTAACTAAGTGACATAAATTATATTAGACCTACATAGGTGATAAAAGTTCTCACCTAAAAGAGTGAACACTAGATATGCTTAGGTTTCGCCCAAAGGAGAAATCAAAGTGATATCAATAGTTCATCTTAATTAATTTAAAGTTGATGTATTGATTAGTGGCCTTAATGTGAGCTTGTCCTATTATGTTTCAGTGAACGTCCCTACTTCCCTTCACACTCATGCCACCAGCATTCCGGCCTTGGATGGTACAAACTTCTCAGAGTGGTTTGAACATGTACAGTTTACACTGGTGTTTTGGACCTATACATGGCTCTAACAGTTGACAAACCTGATGAAGTGACTGCTGAGAGTACAGCAGAACAGGTCAGCCATGCCAAAGTTTGGGAAAGGTCTAATAGGCTCAGTCTTATGTTCATAAAGATGACCATAGCTAATAACATCAAGACTTCACTCCCTCCTACAACTAATGCATCTGAACTATTAGTGCAGTTAAAGACCGATTTAAGTCTGCAGATAAGTCATTAGCTGGCACCCTTATGGCTGAACTTACCACCATGAATATGATGGTAATAGAGGAGTTCAACAACACATTCTAAATATGACTGATAAGGCTGCTAAGCTAGGATCACTGGGAATGAAGGTGGATGAGTCCTTCTTAGTACAGTTCATCCTCAACTCACTTCCTTCACAGTTTGGGCCATTCAAGATCCACTACAATACTCATAAGGATAAGTGGAACTTGAATGAGCTAACTGGTATGTGTGTTCAAGAGGAAGTGAGACTGAGGCAAGAAGGACAGCACTCAGTGTTGGCAGTAACTTCAGGAGGTATCCATAAGAAAAGTAAATATGGAAGAGGTAAGAGATTTCCATCAAAGAAAGGAAATGACCATGGGGAAAGTAGCCAAGGTCATAGAAAAGCTTTCACTGTCAAATGCTACTTCTGTGGCAGAAAAGGACATGTGAAGAAGGACTGCAACAAGAGGAAAGCTTGGTTCGAAAAGAAAGGTACAAATCTTTCTTTTGTATGTTATGAATCAAATCTTGCTGAAGTTCCTTCTAATACTTGGTGGATAGACTCTGGAGCCATAACTCATATAACTAATTCAATGCAGGGATTCCTTACAACCAGGAAACCGAAGGAAAGTGAGAGATTCGTCTTTATGGGGAACCGTCTCAAAGTGGAGGTCGAATATGTTGGTGTTTATCGACTACTCTTGGAGACGGGTCATCAGATAGATCTTGAGGATACTTTTTATGTACCTTCAATTTCAAGAAACTTAATGTCATTATCCAAATTAGATGTTTTTGGATATTCTGTTTTGTTTAGTTGTGAAAAACTCTCTTTAATGTATAATTCAATTCCGGTTGGACATGGAATTTTATGTGATGGTTTATATAAAATTTCATTGAATGATGAGTTTGCACAATCTTTATTATCTCTGCATTCGAATGTTGGTATAAAACGTGGCTTAATAAATGAAAAATCCTCAATCTTGTGGCATAGGCGACTGAGGCATATCTCCAGGGATAGAATTATAAGATTAGTGAAGACTGGAATTTTGGATAACCTAGACTTCACTGATTTTGATGTGTGTGTGGATTGCATAAAAGGAAAGCAAACCAAACACACTAAGAAATGTGCCACAAGAAGTAAAGAACTCCTGGAAATAATTCATACAGATATTTGCGGACCACTCTCCATTCCATGTTTTACTGGAGAGAGATATTTCATTACCTTTATAGATGATCTGTCACGTTATGGTTATGTGTATCTAATTAATGAAAAGTCTCAGGCTGTTGATATCCTAGAGGTGTTCATTACAGAAGTCGAAAGACAATTAGATAGAAAGGTTAAAATCATAAGATCAGATCGAGGTGGTAAATTTTATGGTAGATATGATGAGTCAGGACAACATCCTGGTCCATTTGCCAAATTTCTAGAAAAGCATGGTATTTGTGCTCAATACACAATGCCAGGTACGCCTCAGCAGAACGGTGTTGCTGAAAGGCGGAATCGAACTCTTATGGATATGGTTAGGAGCATGATGAGCTTCTCAAATGTACCCAATTCATTGTGGAATGAAGCCTTAAAGACTGCTATGTATATCTTAAACAGGGTTCCTAGTAAGGCTGTCCCAACAACTCCTTTTGAGTTGTGGACTGGTAGGAAACCCAGTTTAAGACATTTACATGTTTGGGGTTGTCCAGCAGAGGCTAGAATATATAATCCACAAGAAAAGAAATTAGACTTAAAAACAATATCTGGGTATTTCATTGGTTATCCAGATAAGTCTAAGAGATACAAATTTTATTGTCCTAACCATCATGGTTCAAAGACTCGGCCGAGTCGGAGACGAGTCGGCCGAGTCGTATCCGTCTCGGCCCACTCCGAGACGAGTCCGAGTCACGAGTCGATCGACTCAACTCAGAGGAGACTGACTAGGCCGAGAATCGGATTGACTCGGTCGATACGGCATTATGATAATTTTGTGCCTCATCGCAATTCAATGTGAAAATAACTACATTAGCATGTATTTATGAATGTAGTTTGTTCAATTTACTATATTGTGCATGTATTTTGATATGCTTCTACCGACGACGCGTGTATTTATACTTTCGCTTTATGTTTAGTGTGCTAGGTGATATATTTTGGATATGTGATACATGAATATAGATGTCTACATTTTTTTAAGATTTATCGTGATTTTTTCAGAAATTTTTAGCTTTCTATGTAGCGTTTTGCGCGTATCGTCCGATACCGATCCGAGTCACCGAGACCGATCCGTCTCAGTGCCCGCCGAGTCGGCGGCCGAGACCGCGACTGTGAACCATGCTAACCATAGTACAAGAATAGTTGAAACTGGTAATTCCAGATTCCTGAAAAATGGTGAAATTAGTGGGAGTGCTGAACCAAGAAAGGTAGATCTTGAAGTGGTAAGGGTAAATATCCCAATACCCTTTCCTTCAAGAGAAATTGGTGTCCCTCAGCTTGATCATCAAGTTGAGATACCAGAACAACAAGTTAATGTTGGTTCACCACTCCATGAAGACATTCCCATTGAAAATATTGTAGAACCACCACAACCGGCAGCTTTGAGAAGATCTCAAAGGGAAAGAAGATCTGCCATTTCAGATGATTATGTGGTATATCTACAGGAATCTGACTATGATATTGGGATTAATAAAGATCCAGTTTCATTTTCACAAGCCATAGAATGCAATGATTCTAGTAAATGGGTTGATGCTATGAAAGATGAGTTGAAATCTATGGACCAAAACCAAGTCTGGGATCTCGTTGAATTGCCTTATAACTGTAAGAAAGTCGGGTGTAAATGGGTCTTTAAGACCAAGCGCGACTCTAAAGGCAATATCGAACGATATAAGGCTAGACTTGTGGCCAAAGTTTTCACTCAGAAAGAAGGCATTGACTATACAGAGACCTTCTCTCCAGTATCAAAGAAGGATTCTCTTAGAATCATTATGGCACTTGTAGCTCATTATGATTTGGAGTTACATCAAATGGATGTAAAAACTACTTTTCTAAATGGAAATTTGGATGAGGATATCTACATGGAGCAACCTGAAGGGTTCGCAATTAAAGAACAAGAACACTTGGCTTGCAAATTAAAGAAATCTATATATGGACTTAAACAAGCTTCCAGGCAATGGTATATAAAGTTTAACGATACCATTACCTCTTTTGGATTTATAGAAAACACTGTTGATCAGTGTATATATCTAAAGATCAGTGGGAGCAAGTTTATTTTTCTGGTTCTGTATGTAGATGACATCTTGTTAGCCAGTAGTGATCTTGGTTTGCTGTATGAAACTAAAAGCTATCTTACCAAGAATTTTCAGATGGTTGATATGGGTGAGGCAAATTATGTTATTGGCATAGAGATCTTCAGGGATAGATCTCAAGGATTGCTAGGATTGTCTCAGAAAGGGTATATCAATCGAGTCTTGGAAAGATTTTATATGGAAATGTGTTCAGTCAGTCCTGCACCCATTCAGAAGGGTGACAGATTAAGTGGTAGCCAGTGTCCCAGAAATGACTTAGAAAAGGGTCAAATGCAGAAAGTTCCGTATGCATCAGCTGTTGGGAGCTTGATGTATGCAAGCACTTGTACCAGGCCTGATATCAGCTTTGCTGTTGGGATGTTAGGAAGATACCAAAGCAATCCAGGAATGGAGCACTGGAAGTTGGCTAAGAAGGTTATGCGGTATCTTCAAGGGACAAAGGACTATATGCTCACATACAGGAGATCAGATCAGTTGGAGGTGATCGGCTATTCAGACTCAGATTTTGGTGGTTGCCCAGATAGCAGGAAGTCTACCTCAGGATTTATTTTCTTGCTAGCTGGTGGGGCAATCTCGTGGAAGAGTGTGAAGCAGTCCATTATTGCTTCATCCACGATGGAGGCTGAGTTCATAGCTTGTTTTGAGGCCACAAATCATGCATTATGGCTAAGGAATTTTATCTCAGCACTTGGTGTAGTTGACTCTATTGCCAGGCCGCTGACGATATATTGTGACAATACAGCAGCCGTATTCTTCTCTAAGAATGGTAAGTACTCTAATGGTTCTAGACACATAGAACTTAAGTACTTGGTGGTTAGAGAAAGAGTTGAGAAACAAAAGGTGTCAATTGTAAGTTTAAGTACCACTTTAATGGTTGCTGATCCAATGACAAAGGGATTGCCTCCAAAGACATTCAAGGAACATGTTGTAAGAATGGGTCTTTTGGGCAATCTGTAAATGTGTATTTTGGTACTTATGTAATTGACATTATTGTACAAATAAAAGTTTTGTTTCTGTGTTTCCTGTTATCCAATTATGTGTGCACATATTATGTATGGATGTTTGTTAAACAGGAAATGTCTTTACAAGACAATTACAGGGGTCATTTTGGTTATGGACTCAATTAGTAAGGGTTATCAATGTTGTGGTACATAGAAGGGAGTATGACGTGGATGTTGTATAACCGCTATGACTCGCATTGGTAGTCCAAACTAATTGCAGTATTACGGTATTTCATGTTTGGGCTTATCAGTTGTTGTTTTTTTAAAAAAAAATTCGTGATCACGTGTCAAAGTTTTTCAGTATGGAATCCAATGGAGTCAAAATGTTTTGAAAAATGAGTCTTTTCTTTTATTATTTGCTAAAATTTTAACCTAATCGGTTAATGGTCCAAGTGGGAGAATGTTGATCTCATATTAAGATGGACCACTTAACCTAGGTTAATTAACATTGGATTCCTAATTAAAGTAAGCTGATATCATGTATGCCCATATTAAAGTTATATTTGCATAAAGTTTAATTAATCATGTGTGTGGTATTAAGGACTATGATGGGTGGTATTATCACATGATGGTTATTTTGTAATTAAGGCCCACTTCTCTCCTCCTGTAAAGAAAAACAACTTCTCCCCTCCTTTAGGTATTCCATCATCCATTGCAAGAGTTGTAAAAAGAGAAGGAGATAGAGAAAAGAAGGTGATTGCAATTAGGGTTTGCAGGATCATTGCAGGAATTGAAGAAAGGGATCAAGGTCTTCATCCATCCATAATTCTCAATTCATCTATGACTTCCGTATGTATTTAATTTGTATATGCTTTCAATTTCCTTGAGATGTATATGATTCTTAGATTCATGGCCATTATTCCGCATTAAATCTATTTTATTTCCAACAATTTCAACTGCAAACATTATTATTACTATTATAAACACAAAACATTCGCTGAATCAATACGGTTTAACTTAAATTTGATATTTATCCTCCAATCTGTAATGAAACTCCTAATTGTCACTATTTCATTTTAAAAAAAATGACTGTTATTTCTTGTGTATTCATTTTACTCAAAGCCCACATAAATTTTCGTCTGCTCAATCTCTTCAAATGCACTGAAAACATTATATGCTTGGACAATTCATCACTTTCTACTTTGTGCTCATTGATGGCTCGAATACTATTAACAGAGTCCTATGACTTCAAAACCGTGGCTGAAAAATTGAACACTTCAAACCTTTGCTTTGCAATGTCTTTTAACAGTATCATCATGATCATTATAATCATGCACAAATTTTTCATTAACATAAACTAAATTTTGATATATAGTATCTGCACCCAATGGAACCTTTCTTGCTTCATCCCTAATTGAGACTAGTTATTTAAATGCATAAATTAAAAAGTAAAAAAAAAACATTATTTGTCATAAATGTCTTTAGTTCCTGCATTATAAATGTCTTTGTTTCTTTTTAATAGTTATTTTGTATCCTTCATAGCAGTTGGGCGGAAACTACCTATCATGTGTATACTACGGTGTTGTCAGGCTTCGGTTTGTAGAAAATTTATTATTAATAATATAGTAGAAATATGTCTGGACTCTGGAGCTCTGCTCAAAAAAAAAAAGAATTTTTTTTAGAAATTCAACTATATCACTCAAACTCATAAGTGTGAATTCTTACTGTTGTTGTCGAAGATCGTGAATCTCCTTCTCAAGCTCCTCCATCTCAGCATCTTTCACCCGTCCAATTTCCTCAGCATCACTCTCTTCCTCTTCTTCATTCTCCTCCTGAGTCACAAAATTAACAATGAATGACCAAAAACAAAGGAAAAAAAATCTAAGAACTTCAGAAAGATTAAAAATTAAAATTACCACCTCACTCTCTTCATCATCGTTGTTGCCTTCGGCATCGCTTCCGCTCTCCTCATCGAACTGCTCTTCCCCAGATTGATCTGAGTCAAATCTCGTCTCAGCTTCAGAGTTGGTGATGGCATCAGCAGAACTGCTTCCACTCTCTTCCTCAAACCTTTTGGATCGTTTCCGAGCAGGGGCCATTGTAAGCTTCTGTAAAGAAACGATCAACTTACACAGCAAATTCAAAGGAAAAATCGAAGAAAATTTGGAACTTGGAGAATCTAATGGAGGGGACTTCTTTGGGTTTAGGTTTTAAAGGAGCGGCGGCTATATTCGGTCTGATACAAAACAATCAGGTACGGTGGCAAACTCCAATCGCATTCGAACTAAGGCCCCACAACCCAAACCCGGAGTATATAAAATTCGAATCGAATTCGGGTCGGGTTTCCAAACAATGAGGCCCCGTCATAGTCGCCGTCGCAGAGAAAAGAGATGAATTCTCTCTTCAACTCCTCTCGAGCTACCCATTTTGATTCCTCGGTAAGTGATCAAAACCCTTGCTTTCATTTTTTTTCTTCTATCTTACATTTGCTCCGAATTCATTCACAATGCTATCGAGATGGAGAAGAGCGGCCTCTCAAATCTCCAGCCTCGGATTGGGAGCAGCAAATGGGGTCTCTTCATGGTTCTTGTCTCTTTGATCGGGGCTCCTCGAAAGTGTTGGAAATATGAAGAATATGTATGAATCTTTGAGTTGAATTACGGCGAGATCCATTAATTGAATCAATTGGATAATGGTTGGAGTGTGTTCTTCTTCCATTGGGGATGAACGTGGTATATTCACATGTTCAATTCCGACTTCGAATGAATGAGATATTCAAGTCTAATGATTGCCTAATTAAAAGCCAAAAAGAGGACCAAAGGTATCTAAAAGCATTTAGTCTCACATTGGCTATGGGATGGAAGTTTGAAGTGTTTAAATAGAGAAAACTGGGAACAAAGGGTGTGCCCTTTAGCTACTTGGAGTTTTCGCGCGCGATTAGGGGGAAACCATGCCCGCACATGCGCGCGCGCCGCCGCTGGCGATGGCGGCCGGCCGACCGGCGCCGGTGGCGGGCCCGGGCTCGGGTGCGGGTTCCCTACCCGGTCCGGTTCTTTTTGAACCGGGTCTCACGGGTAGGGGTTACGCGGATCATATCCGCTCCGCCATCCGGATCCGAACCGTCCAGCGCAACGGCTGTGAATAAACCGCCGCGGACAGTTGGGTGGTTGTAGCGGTTGAAACGAACTATTGCAACGGTTAGCGCTCCATATTCTCAAACAAAACACAACGAAAACAAAAAGATTCTTCTTTGCGTTCTGAAGTGAGATCTTCTCTCTCTGGCTTGAAGTGACTTGCAACAGGAAGTGGGAATTCTGCAACTCGATTTTCGAAGCGACTTCCAAAAGATTCTGCAAAATTCGTTCTGAAAGAGAGCTCAGAAAATTCAACAGATTCTTTAATTGAATTATTGTCTGAATCTGGGACTTTCAAAGAAGGATATTCTTCTACCTTCCTCCTTTCTCTACAGTGGGTGCTCCTCCAGAGTAAAGACAAATATTCTCCCTGAAATTTTTTTTGGTCCTGCTGTTTCAATAATCCCGTGAAGGTACTGGTTAACTACGGTTTGACCGTACGGTGATTTGGTAGTGCTATCCAAATACCGTGAAGGAGTGTTGTATCTTGGGAGACCAGCGTCCAGTAACCCGTTAGCACCAGTGCGGGGGACGTAATTGTCTTAAGGAGATTCGCTTTAAGCGTACCTCACTCCAAATACTGTATAAGTAAATTAATTTTCTTTATACATGGGTTATACTGATATCAGTATATTAACACTGACTTACACCAGTCTAATTGGTGTTTAACCAAGGAAGGTAATCGAAAGTGGTTCTTTAATTAAGAAACGGTTTATTGAACGGAAAACCTCCCACCTGATTGTTTTCCATTGATTTTGCAAAGGGGAAAACTTACAAAAAAGTATCGAGGAGCTAAATTACAAGTAATTCTTTGCAGGAAGAAGATTACAGGTAGATCTCTTCTGAGATTTCTGGGAAAGTGTGTCGGTAGGAATCTGATCAACGCGCGATCCCTATATCCCTTTGACGATGCGAGCGATCGGACAATCGAACTGCCGCCTGATGGGATTTCCTTTTCGCCTGGTTCGGGGAATCGGAGAACAGAAGGTCAGTAGAGCCCTCTTGTTACTTCTAGAGCTACCTCCGCTTGGGAATTCCTTCTCGCCTGGTTCCAGAAATTCCTTAAAAGGGAGGAAGATCTTAGGGTATTAGCACCCTGATTAGAGAAGTAATTCTCTGAATTCTTGAAAGCAAGAGAGTAGATCTCTGTCCTTAGCCGTCTATCCTCTCTTTTTTTCGAGCCCCTTCTCTTCTAGCTCTCGCCCCTGATAGGCTATTTATAAGGAGGAGTAGGGGTATAATCGTCCTGAAAATCTAGAAACAGATTGGGTCAATCTATTTTACATCTGTTAAGTAGCCTCACCGCGAGACTAGAATCAGGTTCTATGAAGCTATGAATAGCTGATCTCTTGATCCGCTCTGCTAAATGAGGGATACTCCCTTGATTCTTTCCAAGTAACTGAAAGATCTCCCCTGATCTTCTCACTTTATTGGGAGAGTCAAAAAATCATGGCAAACAACTGCCAAATTTGATTTCAATTAGATTTGATCTCAATTAGATTTGATCTCATCTAGAGATTTGATTGGTCAAAAGTGACCATAAAAGACCCGCAGCGGAGTCGTTGCGTTGAGCTCATGGCGAAGCTGGGAGAAGCATCTGGCGAAATTAAAGGAAAGCTCTTCAGCGGAGCTGGATAACTTTGTGGCGAAGCTACCAATTACCCTTTTGCGCAGCTGCATGAGGCTTCGAGCGAAACTAACTCTCTGCGGACTTAATTGAGCATTTCTGTGTGAAGTTGTAAGTTAGCTCGCAGCGAGGCTGTGAAGGAGCTTCCTGCGATGCTAAGCAACTTTGGCTTTTTATGCGAGACTTATCTCGTGAGCTCGTGCGAGACTAAGTGTTGAGCTAATTTAGTGTCTTTGGACCTGCTTGGGCCTTCTCACGATCTTTTCTTGGCTTACTGTTTGCTTCACTGGATCAGTAGAGTCCAAGTTATTGATACGTCCCTTTGAGATGGGTAAAGAACTGGTCGTCAGCTTGTCTGCCGATTGTCTTTTGTAAATGTCAACAAGTTAGACATTGTTTAGGCCAGCTAGGAATCTTGTCTTTTTTAGAGTGTCAACAAGACTTCCTTCAAAGTTTTCGTGAGTCTGCAATGGAATGGTTCAAACTCCGAAATACTTTAAACTGCTTTGATTGATGGTATGTGAAATGCGAACGTCGCCATAGTGGTTGAGTTCAGCTTCACTTTCAATCCTGCTTCCGGATTGGAATAAGTTCGCCGAGTAATCGTGTAAATTCGCGATTCTGGGTAGCTTTGCGTTTGGGTGGCTTCGCGTCTGGGTAACTTCGCATTAACTCGGTGTTTGGAATGACGTTCCTTTCTCGAGGCTAAATGCTTTTTGGCGAGTTACGAGAGGGATTATTCCCTTTTCCGAGGTTGGAATAACCTCTCTCGCCTTTAACTAGGGAGATTGTTCCCTTTCTCGAGGCTAAGCATTTAAATGCTTTAACTTCGCCCGCGCTCCTAAGCTTGAAGCATCAGCGGCGTGGTCAGGTCATGGGTCTATAAATAGGACACTTGAACTCCTTTTCAGAGAAACATATTTTTCTCTTTCTGAAAGGTCTATTCATGACATCTCCTCGTTGCCCAAGAAAGGCGACTCAGATCTCTGGAATAGTGGGGGCGCCCACTCTGGTCACTAACCGGCCAAGAGCTGGTAAGTTTCGGTCATCCGGTGACTTTCAGGGAGTTCATCTCCCTTAGCTTTACCAGCTATCTTAGGGATTAAATTCCCTTGATCTTTGCATTTCGCTGACTTTCAGAAAAAGGTTTCAGCCTTATTTTTCAGCTTCTCGGCGAAGCTAGCATTCTCGCTTTTTTTTCATTCGGGGTCGCTGCCTTGACTTGTCAAGTCTGCTCGTTAAATTTGCCATGCAGATAAGGCTTAGGACTTGGCCTCTACAAGGTCGAGCCGGTCTTGCTGCGTCCCTTTGGGCCAGTCTGGCCCAGCCATATAGGCGAGGCTAGGACTTGGCTCATGCTGGGCCAGCCCATCGTCACTATGTGGGCGAGGCTATCCTCTGTTTAACTGAAATCCATCCTTAAAGCACAACTAAATCAGATATGAATTGTTTCGCCCAAAGAATTTGACTTACCGTTTCATCTTTGCAGTTTTCTTTTGATTTAACGCTAACTTGTTTTCAGTTTGCATTGTAGCGAACTGTGCTCGCCAGTCTTTTGTCTTGATGAAAGAGATTATAAACCTACTTCTTGATTTTCAAGTTGAAGTTTTGACCATAAGCAGGAGGAACATACTGGAGCAACTGGTATGCGTTCCAAAAAGAGGTTGGCAGTTGCTTTTCCGAGATGATCTACTTCGGGAAGGGGTTGGTTGGTAGTCGCTTATCTGAGATGATCCACTTCGGGAAAGCGGGCGTCATCTGTAAGGTCTCGAATACTTCCTTTGCCAATTTTAATCAAAGAAGATCCGACTTTCTGATGGCAACCAGTCCTTTGCCAATTTTCATCAAAGAAGATTCAGCTTCTTAATGATAAAATATGTCATTAAGCGAAGTATTACGGCCTTGAGCAGGAGGAAGACCTTTCGTGTCTCCAGTTGAGATGGTTCATCACCCCGGAAGTAGATAAGATGATTTGTCTGCCTTTGGAGCAATGATTCTGTTGTATGAAAGATGATCTTGATGTAGTATCAATGTATCTTCCTTTTTGAACCAATAAAAATGTTTATTTTCTACTTATCTGTTTTGTTTCCCTCCTTTTGATTCGTGAACACCTGGAGTGGGCTAGCTTTAGGTAAGTCTTTTCCTTAGGAGGAAATAGAAGCCCTCAACAGAGCTAAATTTCTAGCGAAGTTGGAGATAGACTCCCAACTAAGTTAGGAACAAGTCTCTGGCGAAGCTAACACGGGATTTCCACGAAGCTACAGATGTCCTTTTAGCGGGGCTAAGGCACGTTTCTCAGCGAAGTTACTCAAACATCGTGCGAAGTCAACGCTGAACACTTGGCAGAGTTAGCCCTTAGCGGGGCTGAATTAACGTTTCTCGGGAAGGCGCTTAGGCGCCGTTTCAAATTAATTTGAAACGACCGCCTGCGCTCCTTTCGAGGAGGCAAATGTTTAGGCAATCTTAAGCCTATAAAAACCTGATTGGGCTGAAAGAGAGAATTACTTCTCTTTGAATTTTCAGAGAAACAAATCTCCTTTTCCTCCTTCGTTTGATATTTTAAGAACTTTCCTTTTCCAGTTCTTCTATGGTCCCCAAAAGACGAGCGGGCAAAAAGGCAGCGACCTCTGCGACGGAAGGGCCTCCTCCTCCTCCTCTGTTATTGAGCGCCCTATTGCGGGTAGGGATTTTTCCCTTTTTCTCAGAGATTTTCATCTTTTTTCGAAGCCAATTTCTGGCTATCTCATGATGAATCTAGAATGATTCATTGTGATCCAGTGATTTCAGGGAGTTCGACTCCCTTAATTTTCTTTGCTGACTTCTTAGGGGATTTAGTTCCCCTTTATTTCTCAACTGAAAATTTAGGAACCGAATGGTTTCTTCTCCAAGCCTCTGTGCGAAGCTAACCCTTAGACGGTTCACATTCTGTTAAATAGCAGGATGCGAAGTTAGCCTTAGAAGCGTAGCTAGAAAAGGACTTTAAAGCCTTTAAAATGATTTAGGCAACAGTGCCCTTCTGGCGAAGTTAGCCCTTGAGGGCTTCTTCGCATTCTGTTCGGCGACAGGCTGCCAGGCGAACCTTTCAGAGCAAAGCTAACACTTGGATATTTTCTACATTTTGCCCTTGGGCGGAGTGTGGAGCTAAGCGACGGCTGTGGCTGCGAAGCTGAGCTTCGGGGCGAAGCTAATGCTAGGCTAGCTTCGCTCGGAGAGCGGAGCTATGCCTCAGCAAAAATTATATTCTTGCTTTAGTTTTCTTTAGCAAATGAACTAATATGATTTCTTCTTACTTTTGCAGTGCACTATACTCCGGGTCCTCTGAACAATGTCTTTGGAACAGCCAGGGGGCTGGACGGTAATGTTAGCCTGAAGTTCCAAGGGTAGGCTTCATTATTCAGTGAGCGAAATGCTCCCGGTCGGGATGCACTTATCTATGATGGAGATCAGCGTACCATGAGGAGCATCTTAACCACTGCTCCCCTTGAAGATTCTGACTGAAAAATCTATCGGAAGCCCGACTTCATGTTCGGGGATGCAGCGCCAGATACTGATCATCAGCTGCTAACCGGAGAGGGGCAGTGGATTTTCAATCTGGATGGCGAGAAGTATTATCTCCCATCTAGCAAGCGTCAATTTCCACTGTCTTTCTTCCAGTGCGTGACGAATGCTCAGAAGATGCAGTGGCAAGTGATTCGGACTACTGACTCGTTCACGTAGGGAAGTTGATAACTTCACCTCCTGGTTACATAAGGGCGGGTCCTCCTCGTTGTATATTAGGTCTCCACCCTGGAAACGTTCTCCCGGACATTCCAGTGAGGGAAAATCCAGCGG
This sequence comes from Agave tequilana, assembly GCA_038442645.1. Classification (NCBI taxonomy): domain Eukaryota; kingdom Viridiplantae; phylum Streptophyta; class Magnoliopsida; order Asparagales; family Asparagaceae; genus Agave; species Agave tequilana. The sequence goes on along the minus strand of JAVJIF010024455.1, from coordinate 49,193 downwards.
TGGCTCAGACTTTTGGAAATCAGTTCTTCAAAACTCGTGGTAATTATCCAACCACTGATTTCAAAACCCCTGGTTGGATTCACCCTCCCAAGGCATGGTGGAGGGACTTGACCTTATATGTCTTGGCCCATTTTGAAGAAGACCTGGAAAGATTGGGACTTTATGAGGCTGTCAGGGCAACCTGTTACGGCATCCAGATGAGCGTAGCGAACTTTTACGCCATCTTTGAGTTATACTGCCCAGCTACAGGGACTTTCTTCACCCCTGTAGGCGAATTGGGCATGGCTTTGCACGAGATGTGGGAAGTCTCTGCTCTGCCCTTGGAGCTCTCCCATATGAAGAATATTTCCCGTCGAGGCGGAACTGGTGCTTCTGGAGAGGCAGGAGCTCGCCTTGTTTGAGACTTACCGGGAGTTGATGTGCCACCTCTACATCTACTCGAGTATGCATGGGAGCCATAAGGGAGCTTCATACAGTTTGAAGAGCTGGGGGAATTATTTGTTCCCCAACCTGGGAGATGCTCTTGAGCCAGCTCACTGCGGGGTTGCAGATGAGGACATTTTTCAGAGGATGCAAGAACACTCTCAAGGGGATATGATTTTGAAAGAAGATGATGGACCTTACAAGAAAGGTGATATTCTCCGGAGTTTCCATCATCAGGCTCGTCGATAGCTGTCTCGGAAGGCACTTTTGGCCGGGTTTTTATCGGTTTGGCTGAAGAGATGTGTGGTGCCATCTCCCTCTAGTGACGTCATCCTTCCGACTGTCTTATTGCCAGCCATTTGTCTAGTCCACGGTCGTTCCTTTGGACTTCTCCCGGCAATAGTGTGCTATATTCAGCGGGGCCTTCGTGCATTGATGGAGGCTTTCTATAGGCCACCAGTAATGAAGAGGGGCAAAGGCGTTATCCTACCTTGCGACGGACCAAACCCCAGGATCGGTTTGCCATATACTTATTTGATGGTATGGTTCGTCCTTCACTGCCCTTCCATTATCCAAGTTGGTGAGGATCCTCCAGAAGGCGTCCGGATGGCGCTTCTTCGTCAATTCGAGGGGTGTTCATGGTTAATGTCTTATGTGGCCGCGGTTCGCAAGCTGCTGAGCCGGTATGACGTTTATAATCTTTTTCCGCTGCTTTCCTTACATCCGCTGTGCAGGCTATGACGAAGAATTTAAGGATGTAGGAGATGGGCAAACGTCGCTGAGTCGGGGAGTTTTTGAGTGGCTGGTTAGCATCCGGCCATCCCATCTGGTGTACAAGAGTGGGGATAACTGCTACTTGGAACCCTATGTCCCGAGTCGGTTCGCTCGTCAGTTCGGGTATGACCAATTATATGTAGGTAACCCGAACACCAATCGGACCTTTATGGGGAGCCTCATTGATGCTGCTCGTGTCTGGCGGTTCTACATCGCTGGCTGTACTGAGGCGCGGTTATGCATCCCGCTGAGAACTCTGAATCTTCAGACAACTTTGGGGTTCTATCAGTGGTACAGAACTTCGAACTCCACACCAACCGGGTTTTCTATTAACTCTTTTGGCGTGAAGTTAATCTCTCGGCGGCTGAAGCGGAAAGTCACTGAGAGAGGTGAAGGCAGGAGGGTCCGCGTGCCAGGCCTCGGGGAATTCGTCGCCACTGCTGATAGTGAAGCTTCGGAGGGTTCAGCGAGTGAAGGTGGGCCGGCCGTCCGTGTTGATTCTGCCAAAGATTTTCCTATGGAGCCTGAGGGGACTGATGCCGTCGTCGAGGAATTTTAGATAGAGATTGTGTCCAAGACAGTTGAGGCGATACCACCTTTGGTAACATTTTAATTTTCCGTGAATAATTTTCTCTTAATGTTCATTACGCCTAGCTAAATCAAAGTTTTACCACAGGTGTTCCGCCCTTGAGCGCATCGACTTCAAGGGAGCTAGCCAATCCTCCTGAGGGGATCAGGGGTGATGCGAGTGCTTCGACCGTGGCGGATGCTGCTGAGTTGGATGCCTTGTATCACAGTCTGCCCTTCCTATCAACCTGAACTGGCAAGTGGCCTTAAAGAGACCGAGGGGATAGTGGTTACGGAACCAATCTCACTTCTAACTACGTCGGTAAGTGAACTGCCAGTGGTTTCTCCAGCGCTACCTATCCTCCCAATTGCGAAGCTGAAGGTGATTGCCAGTCTTACTTCTCCAACACTGGTTGTTGAGCCAACTCTCCCGAAAGTAGTTACCAGTCCTACGTCAATTATACCTAGTGTACTGATTTCAATGAGGACTCCTCCGAGATCACTGGTGATCCCTCATATTGCTCCAGCCAGTGCTTCTGCCATCCCTTCCACAAATATGTCAGTGAAACTGGTGGAAGCTTTGCCTTCAGGGGCTACTCGTTCCCCGGAAGTAGTTGAAGTCGAGAATGAATTTGTGGCTGAGCTAGTCGATAGCTTTTATAAAGGCTTGAAGCGATCCATTGCTTTGGTCTTGAAGGGCTCGACCACCTCGTTTTTCGCTTTGAAGGTGGTCCTTTCTCGAAGTATTGACAGCATTCGAGACTTTAGAGGGGATGACCAGGCCGTCACATTGGAGCTTCTGGTGGACAGGCTTAAGAGGGATGTGTGGCGCCGTCTCAGCCATTAAGATCTGGAGTTTTTAGTTAATGACCAGCTTGCACACCTCGCTGCTCAAATGCATGAAGCTCTTCTTGCCGCTCAAGAAGCAGCTAAGGCAATTTCCTCCGACCTGAAATCCTTGGAGATAAGGAAAGTAGAACTTGGGGATACCATAGATGCTTCTAATAGCGCTCTTCTCAACGCTGAGGATAAAATCGAAAAGGCCAAGAAAATGATCAAGAAAGCTAATCTTCTTTTGTCCAAAGCTGAACCGATGCGTCTTGAGGAGATGGCAGCTTAAGGCTCAGAATGATGAAGTCCTGCAACAAGAGCTGACACAGAGGGAAATTTTGGTTGAAATTAAGGCTTGCCTGTTCCAGACGGCGACCTTTAACGAGGCCGAGTTGAGGTCGCAGGCACTTATCAGAGCTGTTGAGGAGAGGAAGAATAGGCTGGCCACTCTTAAAGAACGGATCAAGTCTTACGAGACACCCTCGTAGCTTATAATCCGTGCATCCATGTATCCCTCTTTTAGGATCAATAAAAAGTGATTTTATTTGACTCCTCTGTTGTATTTCCAACTTTCAAGTTGTATCACCATTCTCAAAAGGAAATGGAATAACGGTATAACTAATCTAATCGGTGGTGATAAACTGCTAGGATTAGTTACACATTTGAGAAATGATTTGACAAAAAAATAGTCCTTACTAGACTGAAAGATGAAACTTGGCTATCTGTCGGTTCAGAGGTGATGAACTGGACATGACCAATTGAGAAGCCACTAAGCTCAGAATTTTATCATTCAGCGGTGACGAACTGGACATGATGACAAAGAAATAGTCCCTACTGGACTGAAAGATGAGACTTGGCTATCTGTCGGTTCAGAGGTAGCATGGACATAACCGATTGAGAAGCCACCAAGCTCAGGATTTTGTCATTCAGAGGTGATGAACTGGACTTGATGACAAAGAAATAGTCCCTACTGGACTGAAAGATGAGACTTGGTTATCTGTCAGTTCAGAGGTAGCATGGACATAACCGATTGAGAAGCCACCAAGCTCAGGATTTTGTCATTCAGAGGTGACGAACTGGACATGATGACAAAGAAATAATTCCACTGGGGAAAATAAGACTTGATTATTAACTCCATGGGGATTTTGATATTTCCTCCGGATGGTATTTGGAAGAAATTGTCAGAGGTATATTGTTAACGTGACAACCAGAAAAGTATACTGAGGACTGATAGACTTTGAGGGGAGTCTATCAGAAACTCACTGGGAAGTTAGGAAATGAGTCCCATAGAAGATCATATGTCAGAGAACTTCGTGGGGATTTGTAAAGCAACTTGCCAGAGGTGTGATGTTAACTTGACAAGGATTCATTTACTGTTAGAGGTGCTTGAACATAACAGTAATTTGAGTGGACCTGTCGTTCTGTTGAAGAGAATGACAAGCGGAGTTTATTTACTGAGAATGTTAGTTTTATCCGTTGGGGAGTAGATCAGAGTTTTGCTATCAGAGGTCTAATGTTAACATGATAGGTTAGACTCGTCATTTTGCAAGGGATATGAATACCTTTATATGTGGTCTTACCATTCCATGGATGGGAATTGATAAGTGATTTTAAAAAGGGGATCAAATGGGAACAGGTCCCTTAGAATTTTTAGCAAATCCTCAGCCGTCAACGGATTTGGTATGTCTTTACCAACTACCGTTTGAGTCGGGCTAGTCATGCTATTCCCTCAGCATGATGAGTTGTCAAGGACTTCTGTTGGACTTAAAGGCCAACATTTTCCTCTATCCTTAATTGTGGAATCAAATGGGAACAGGTCCCTTAGGATTTTTAGCAAATCCTCAGCTGTCAACGGATTTGATATGCCTCTACCAACTACCGTTTGAGTTAGGCTAGCCATGCTATTCCCTCAGCATGATGAGTTGTCAAGGACTCATGTTGGGCTTGAAGGCTAACATTTTCTTCTATCCTTAACTGCAGATTTAAATGGGAACAGGTCCTTTAGGATTTTTAGTAAATCCTCAGCTGTCAACAGATTTGGTATGCCTTTACCAACTACCGTTTGAGTCGGGCTAGCCATGCTATTCACCTCAGCATGATGAGTTGTCAAGGACACATGTTGGGCTTAAAGGCTAACATTTTGCTCTATCCTTAACTGCGGAATTAAATGGGAACAGGTCCTTTAGGATTTTTAGCAAATCCTCAGCCGTCAACGAATTTGGTATGTCTTTACCAACTATCGTTTGAGTCAGACTAGCCATGCTATTCCTCTCAGCATGATGAGTTGTCAAGGACTCATATTGGGCTTAAAGACCAACATTTTCCTCTATCCTCAACCGTTAGAGGTGTTGGATTATTTGGTTACTGTATTCGTAATCTTGATTCTTCTTTGAGACAACCAGTATACGATCAGCTCGATACTGGTTTATGATCGTATGATCTCGTTTAAAGAAAGAGAGGAGCGCTCCTTCTGCATATCTTGGATTTGAAGGTCTTGATCAGAGGTGTAATGTTAACTTGATCATGAGAAGGATCCTATCAAAGATAATACTTCTTTAAGAACTTGTCGTTGATTGGCATCATTAGTAAATCACCATCTGAAGTCATAAGGCGATATGCCCCGTTTGAATAGACTGTTTCTATTACAAACGGTCCTTCCTATTTGGGCTGAAATTTGCCTTCGGTTTTGTGCGTCATGATCATCGGTCGTCTGACGGATAAAATCAAATCTCCTTTCTGGAAGACTCTTTACTTAACCTTCTTATTGAAAGTTTTTGAGATCCGAACTTGATACAACTCAATGTGTTACTGAGCTTGTAACCGCTTCTCATCTAGGGCTTCGAGCTCTTGGAGTCGTAATCGATCATTGTCATCCTTTGTCATCTTAGTCATCAAAGCGACTCGTAATGACGACATCTGGATTTTTAACGGTATGACTGCTTCGCACTCGTATACCAGGGAAAAAGGTGTATTACCTGTCGGGGTCCGAATTGTGGTTCGGTAGGCCCAAAGACATTCACTAAGCTTCTCATCCCAGTCTCGCTTATTTGAGGAAACAAACTTTTTGAGTAGCTTAATGATTATCTTGTTAAATGCTTCTGCCAAGCCGTTACGGCAGGATTATAAGCAATTGAAGCCACATTCTGAATTTGGTATTTATCACAGAACCGATAGAATTCCCGGCTTGCAAATTGGGGACCGTTATCATGGATGATCCGCCTAGAGACACCAAATCGATGGATGACATGGTGTTTGATGAAATTAACCACGTTAGAAGTTTTAACTTCCACCAGTGGTATAGCTTCTGTCCACTTTGAAAAGTGATCGGTTATTGCTAAGATAAATTGGTGACCACTCGTTGATGAGGGGCTGATTGGCCCTACGACATCGATTCTCCACGCTTCCAATGGCCATGAAGTAACAGTTGGATGAAGCAACTCTGGAGGCTGATGCATGAAGTTCGCATGGATTTGGCAGGTCTTACACCTCCGTGCATATTGGATGGCATCGGCTATCTTGGTTGGCCAATAATATCCAAGTCTGTGCAATCGGTCCTTGAGTTTTAGACCTGGCTGATGAGCTCCGCATATGCCGTCATGTGCTTCTTTAAGCACTTCCTGTGCTTCTAAATTAGAAAGGCAACGGAGGAGGATACCATCGTATGAACGACGGTAAAGTGTCTTCAAAGTTGGATCATAGTAAAAGTGGAGAGACCTTCGCCTGATAGATGTCGTTTTTTGGGTTATCCGGCAGCAAGCCATACAAAGCATAATCGATGAGAGAAAATCGCCAATCTCTCGGTTCAAGATCTGTCGAGATATTATAGACCTCTTTGGTTCTCAACATATATTTAGAGTAGACAAGGTGTCGAGTCGCCACTGTAAGGTGATACTTGGTGTCGACTAGCAAGGCTAGCGTTGTTGCTAATGCAGCCAGAACATCGACCCTAGTATTCTGGGATCGAGACACGTGACTGATGTAAAAGCCATTAAATAAATTAGCCATTTCGATGACTGCATGATAATAAGGTACTAAATCTTCGTGACGGACCTCATATTCGCCTTTAACCTGGTTGACAATCAGTTTTGAATCGCCATAAGCTTCAAGGTAGCGTACCCCCATTTCATGAGCGAGCTGAAGGCCAATAAGTAGAGCATTGTATTCTGCCACATTGTTGGAGCATGATTCTATCAGAGAAAATGCTCTAGGAAGGATATGGTTTTATGGAGAGATAAATACAACCCCCACAACAGCAATGATCTTACCTTTAGGGCCTATTCGTGATGCTCCATCGAAGAACATCTGCCAAACTTCATCTTCTGAAATTATATTGGATTCGAAGACTTCATCTGGAATATCTTCATGAAGTTTTGAGCTTTCCAGAACCGGATGAGCAGCCAAGAACTCTGCAAGTGCCTGGCCTTTAACCGCCGTCTGAGGGACAAAGAGCATGTCGTACTGAGACAAAAGAAGGGCCCATTTAGCTAATCTTGAATTTAATGACCCTGGTTTCGTCATGAGAAGACGCAAAGGTTTCACTCTGGAAATGACCTGTATGGTTTGGCCGACTAAATAATGTCATGTCTTCTGAATAGCAAAGACAAGAGCTAAGTATTCTTTCTCAATAGGATTATAGCGAGATTCCGCCCCTATCAGAATCCTGCTCAGATAGTAAATAGCTTGTTCATGACCATTATCATCTTTTTGAGCAAGCTGAGCACCGAGAGAATGGTCCATAGCTTTCACATAAAGAAAGAATGGTTTCCCTGATGTGGGAGCTACTAAGACTGGAGGTTTTGTGAGATATCTTTTGAGATCTTCGTAAGCTTCTTGACGGGCTTGATCCCATACAAAAGAGACACCTTTGTTTCATGAGTCGGATGAACGGTTAACATCGGCCTGAGAGATTTGCGATGAATCTTCTGATATAAGCCAGTCTACCTTACAGGCCTCTAAGTTCTTTGAGATTCTTAGGTGGGTGCATGCTCTGAATGGCCTTGACTTTGTCTGGATCAAGATAGATTCCTTTTGATGTAATAATAAATCTAAGGAACTTGCCACTCGAAACCCTCAAGAAGGATTTTGTCAGATTCATCTTCAGTCGATGAGCCCGCATTATGTCGAACATCGTTCTCAAGTCACGAAGATGGTCATTCTTATTGCGGCTTTTGACAGCAATGTCGTCGACATAACATTCTAACATTTTTCGGAGGTGATCACGAAAAATCATACTCATTGCCCGCTGATAAGTTGTTCCCGCGTTCTTTAGTCAGAAGGGCATCACGGTGTAACAGTATACCCCCAATGGTGTTCGGAATGAAGTATGTTTTTCATCTCCTAGAAACATCTTAATTTGATTGTACCCTGAAAAGCAGTCCATGAAAGACATTCTTTCGAATCCATCGGTGTTGTCAGTCATGACATCGGTGATGGGCAACAGGAATTCGTCTTTAGGACAGGCTGCATTGAGATTACGGTAGTCGATGCAGATCCGTATTTTCCCATTCTTCTTGAGAACGGGAATGATATTAGCAACCCAATCTGGATGATGTTTCTCCCGTATGAAGCTGCATGCAATGAGCTTATAGACTTCGGCTTCAATAGCTTCCATAATATTTCAACGAAATCAGTGTTGCTGTTGCTTGACTGGCTTGGCGTCAGGCTTGATGTTCAGACGATGCATGGCTACTTGCGAATCAAGTCCAGTCATGTCTTCGTAGTTTCATGCAAAGACATCTATATAGTCCCTTACAAGCACCATCAATTCTTCTCTTTCTGTGAGTGATAAGCTCTCACTTATAAAGATGGGCTTAGGGTGATCTTGACTACCGAAGTTAACCTGGATCACTTTGTCTTCAGTAGGTGGTTCGTGTTGTTTAAATCTCTTTTCCCACTGGAGATTCAATTGCTGAGCCCATGGTTCCTCATCAGTAGTTTCTGCTGGCTCCAATTGGTTGCTTGAAGTCATATTAACAGTGAGCTTTTTGAACACCGTTCCCACACTGACATCTGAGTCCCATTCAGAGGAAGAGACAGAGTGTGATGGGACTAGTTTATCATCTTTGGAATGAACCGTCGCTGGTGGTGTAGGTGTAACATATCCCAACCCCTACGTGTGTTATCATAATAATTTGCCGGTTTTCCTTTTGGCACAAAATTATGCAGGAAATCACGCCTTCCTTTTCCAAAATTCAAGCCCTTCCCATGTTGCAGGTTGTATCCCATTTTTCTCATCATATACTGCGCTGATCGTGCATAATAGAAAAATTATGAGGTGTCTGAGTCTGAACTTGAATCCGCGGCTGCAGACCTTCGTAGTTGGGCTTTACCGAATATTATTGGTAATTGACCCTCTTTGGATGGGGGAACCAGTAAAACTGATCCTTCTATAGATTCCACGGATGTACTTGATGCACTTGGTTTATGTAAGGGCATGTGCAGAGAGCTATTCATAATGGATTCAAATAATTCGACACTCACAGGATAATCAAAGGAAATATTGTCATTAATTACCCATTCGCCCTCATCTTCAGAAGGAGTGTTACATTGGAGTTCATTAAAACATGTTATAACCGGTTTACTGACCAAAATGGCTGGCATATCTGCTTCAGACTCTGAATCTGCCTCATTGCCACTATCATCGTTGTCAGGCAATGATTCTTTTGACGTTTCACTAACCTCTTGATATAGGAGAGCGTCAGTAAAGTAGTTTTTCACCCCTTTGAATGGTTGCTTCTCAGCGAAGACCGTTTGTACTGTTGCATCATCTTCAACATATTTTAAGCACTGGTGCAGAGTAGAGGGAACGATCCAGTTAGCGTGGATCCAAGATTGTCCTAGTAACAAATTGTATGATGTGTAAGCGTCAATGATATAGCATGTTACTTCTGACTTCAGGCTCCCGATTCGGCAACGGAGTCGGATCTTTCCAAGTGGGTGACTACTCCCTGCATTAAAATCGTATATTGTTGCAGTGGTTGCAGACAACCGATACAGTAGTATGCCAGGGAAGTAGAGGAGCCTTTTGGGGATGATGCTGAGTGCAGACCCAAGGTCAACCTATACCCTTCTAATGCATGTCGAACCGATGTATCCGTTGTAGTACAAAGGTCGATCGTGCTTGTTATCCTTGAGAAGCTATCCTCCACTGTGAAGGTAATAACAGGTACCTTTGATTGCACATGATGGCATTCAGGGCAAGAAGACTGAGTGTCATCTTTAGGGATTTCTAGCATATATGTTAGGAATGATTCTGAGTTAGCCAGTGCATCCCTAAGTGCTTCTCTTGTCTCTTTGGAGAGACGAAGGAGCTCGTGTATGGTGATACTGGGATATTAGCCAGCTAGGCCAATATGTCAAAATGAAAGGGCATGTTAAGCCCTGGGCCTTAAGACTTCTTCAGGATATGGTCGAACCGGATTTCTTTCTGCCTCTCTTTTCCCGTCATCGGGAGGGGAGTCGGTGTGGATATTTGTACTGACGTCGTCTGCTGTTGTGTCTCGTCAGTAGCTTTCTCATACTGTTTTAAGTATGATTTTTCGGATCGAGTACCTGTCGGCTAAGGTACATCAGTCTGTGTTGTGCAAGCGTGTTTTTTCCCCTCAGAATCGCTAAGAGAAGCTAATGTGAGATTGTCATCATCCGGCAAGATAGAGACAACATTGCAAGATTTCCTTCTTGACTTGGATTTCTTCGCATCCCATTGTTCATCCTGGACGAGGTCTGAGTGTATCCACATGATTTCCCCTAGTTCTAATGTCAAGGGAACAAGACCCTTACTCTCTTGAGTTTTGGCTGAAGAATGCTTTACTTCTAACCGTGCTTCAGGAATTGGGAAGGTCCCATCAGGAACTGTGACTTTTGGGGTTTTGTCGAACTCAAGGGTCACCATGTTCGAAGTGAGTTTCTTTTGTTCTGACTTCAGAGTCAGAACTTCGGCATCGACTAAAGCTTGAATTTTGTCCTTGAGGACCAAGCACTTATTAATAAGATGATGAACCATCCTATGAAAGAGGCAATAGTTGGGATCGTTCGTGCGTCCCACTTCATAAGGGCGTCGAACATCAGACAGCTTTAGTTTATTCTCTTTGTAGAGTAAATAGAATATTGTGACCACCTGCTCGTCTTTGAAGGAGTACTGCTTCGGAGGAAACTTAGACTCTTGACTATTAAAGCCGCTCTACTTGGTCTTTGAATGAACATCCCCTGACAATTCAACGGACATAGTCTCTTTGCCTTTGGCTTGGGAAGACTGCGCCATGTCGTCGCGCCCCTTATTATTCACACCCCATTTGCTTTTAAGGGTAGATGGCTCAAACTTTTTAGCTGACTTTTCGGCTATCTTAGCTTGCTCGACCAATTCTTTCCAAGTATGGGCTTTGACGGCTCCCATGCGAATCTCCACTTAGTCCAGAAAGTTTTGCCTACATGTCTGCAAGAGCATGGGTAATGGCATCCCTGCTGGGCACATCAAAGACAAGTTTCTGAATCGTTCAATGTAGTCACAGACAGATTCGTCCTTCCTTTGTACGGTAGAGAGGAGTTTATCCATAGTTACCTAAGTATCGTCTTCGTAGAAACGAGAAAGAAATCGAGTTTCTAAGTCGACCCAAGAATTGATAGAGCCCTGAGGGAGGCTTCGAAACCAGTCAAATGCTACCCTCTTCAGGGTGCCAATGAACAGTCTGGCCATGATAGCATCATTGTCTATAACATTACCGGTCTGAGACCAAAAGTAGTAGATGTGTTGGTTCAGCGAGCTCTTACCATCATACGTATGTAACGTTGGTGGCTTGAACTTTGGTGGGTATGGTACTGAATCCCATTCCAAAGGGTAAGGACGGGCTGCCCCTACTTACTTTAGTTCATCCCTCTGGGCTAGGGATGCAATCTGAACTTGGATGCCTTTAAGAACTTCAGCCCCATAGAAGAACTTTCCTTTAACTTCTCAGTCTTGGGCTGTTCATCGTTATGATGTTCTTCCTCATTATAGTTACTCCCGGTATCATTGTTATTCCAGTTAGTGAGGAGTTGAGCGAGCATCTGTTGAATGTTGTCCAAGGCTTCCTGCTGAGCCTTAGAGGTTTGCTCTTGAGCTTCTAACCATCGACGGAGGTCATTATTATTGTTATCAGCTATATTCACTGATACTCTATCTGTTCGTACCGAGCTGACTGTTGCTGAAGAGGCATACCCACTGTCTTCGTCCTCCTCATCAGACCATTGGAATAATCTTCTCATTGGTTCTGGTGAGGTTACTATGGTTGAGGGGGATGGCTATTCGTAATTGTAGGGTATTGCGACCCTAGATCTGGTGTTTCGGAAGACGTCTTCTTCGTGCACCAAAACATGGCGTAAGCCCGGACTATAATCCGGATCTGAAGAACTGGAGGGAGGAGAGTTAGCGGTATGTGGCGCTTGTCTGCCTCTACACGGCTCTCGTCTCCTTCCGATCATATTGACGGATGCAGAGGGCAGATCTGGTAGATCTTATGATATGCTCCTTTTGCGATACTTCACAGGAGCTTGTTGTGATAGTCGGTCAAAAACTGATCGTCGGTTTGGAGGAGTGGCGGGGCTTGGTCCCAGCCGGCAATGGACTGTCACCAACTGACATCCCACTTGCTGACAACAAGAGGAAAAGTTTGGAGTAAATCTGACTTTCGTTTGTTTGTTAAGAACTCTCGCAAGTCAGAGGTAGTCGGGCTTAAGCGACTCAGCACAGAGGTTGTGCTGGATTGCGCATAAGACTACGCCTTGTTCTTTTCATGACTGCAGAGGTGGTTAGTACTAGATAGTGCTTTAGCTCTAACTTCGCGGCTAAGAACTTTGGGAATGCTCTTAGATGTTGAAGCTGCATAAGCACCACTATCAACACTTAGGGACAATCCCTTAACTCCGCTGCGAAGAGCGAGCTTAGTGCTTGAGGAGCTGGGGGGTGAAGCATGCTGTGGTGCTTTATCTGCTACCTTACTGCGAAGGAGGTTAGCACCGCTGGGCGCTTTAGTCCTAGCCTTACGGCTGGGAACTCCGTGCGTATCCTGTGGTACTGGCGTTGTATTTGCCACGCCATCAGTAGCTTCGCTCATGAGAACGAGGTTGGCGTGAGGAGTTACCGTTCCTGAATTAGGTGAAGGTGTAGTCACCATTTTAGCTTCGCGGCTGATAGTCTCAACGAAGCAGGCAGGCATTTTGCCTTTATCTTCGCGGGATAGGCGGACCTGTGGCGTAGCTGCGTTTAAGGCTTCATATAGAGCTTTCTGTTTTGGCCTCCACATCTTCTTTGGAAGAGGAGACTTAGGTTCACAGGGAACCTGGCTAGCCACACGCGAGGCTGAGAAAAGTTGGGAGTAGTCCGCGTCCGGTTTCTGCTCTGAAACCTTAGCCATTGTGACCTTTCTATGCTTCCGTGCGTGGAGCATTGAACCACCTCCAGAGAGGAGTTCTTTTAACTTTCCTTGGTCGAAATAAACGATCGGGTTTTCGAAGGTAACATGCTCAAGATTCTGACCCTCTTTGTTGCGCCAGAAGACCGTAGTAGGCTTGCGGAGAGCCTTATCTGTCTTGATAGAGACTTGCTTCAAAGAATTAGATAGAGGGGTTCCGGCCATGCCGACTTCCTTGCAGTCGCGCGTAGGTTCTTGGCCAGAGTGAATGGCCAGCGTCTCAGTAGTAGACCCGAAGGTCTGATCGTCGCATTGCGACACTTGATTCTCAGCAGTAGAGAATATCATCCTCAGCAGAGTCGCCATCTTGTTTTCCATTGATTTTTGTAAAGAGAAAAACTTAAAAAAAAGTGTCGAGGAGCTAAATTACAAGTAATTCTTTGCAGGAAGAAGATTACAGGTAGATCTCCTCTGAGACTTCTGGGAAAGTGTGCCAGTAGGAATCTGATCAGCGCGTGACCACTTTATCCCTTTTGACGATGTGAGCGATCAGACAATCGAACTGCCGCCTGATGGGATTCCCTTTTTGCCTGGTTCGGGGAATCGGAGAACAGAAGGTCGGTAGAGCCCTCTTGTTACTTCTCGAGCTGCCTCCGCTTGGGAATTCCTTCTCACCTGATTCCAGAAATTCCTTGAGAGGGAGGAAGATCTTAGGGTATTAGCACCCTAATTAGAGAAGTAATTCTCTGAATTCTTGAAAGAAAGAGAGTAGATCTCTATCCTTAGCCGTCTCTCCTCTCTTTTTTCGAGCCCTTTCTCCTTCTAGCTCTCGCCCCTGGTAGGCTATTTATAAGGAGGAGTAGGGGTATAATCGCCCTAAAAATATGGAAATAGATTGGTTCAATCTGTTTTACATCCGGTAAGCAGCCTCGCCGCGAGGCTAGAATCAAAATCTGCGAAGCTAAGAATAGATGATCTCTTGATCCGCTCTGCTAAATGAGGGATACTCCCTTGAATCTTTCCAAATAACTGAAAGATCTCCCCTGATCTTCTCATTTGATTGGGAAAGTCAAAAGATCATGACAAACAACTACCAAATTTGATTTCAATTAGATTTGATCTCGTCTAGAGATTTGATTGGTCAAAGGTGACCATAAAAGACCCGCAGCGGAGTCATTGCATTGAGCTCATGGCGGAGCTGGGAGAAGCATCTGGCGAAGTTAAAGGAAGACTCTTCAGCAGAACTGGATAACTTTGTGGCGAAGGTACCAATTATCCTTTTGCGCAGCTGCATGGGGCTTCGAGCGAAACTAACTCTCTACGGACTTAACTGAACATTTCTGTGCGAAGTTGTAAGCTCGCAGCGAGGCTGTGAAGGAGCTTTCTGCGATGCTAAGCAACTTTGGCTTCTTATGCGAGACTTATCTCGTGGGCTCGTGTGAGACTAAGTGTTGAGCTAACTTAGTGTCTCTGGACCTGCTTGGGCCTTCTCACTAGAGCAAGATGAGCAACTTTTCATGAGAAACTCAGCCGTCTCCAAGGTTGAAGAAAAAAGAAAGGTCATCCTGAAGTGGACATCTGGGAAAGAGCTTACTCTGAACGATGTGCTATATGTTCCAGATATCCGCAAGAATCTTATCTCTGGATCAATACTTAGTAAGAAAGAATTTAGAATGATTTTTAAATCAGACAAATTTGTACTTACTAAGGGTCGGATGTATGTGGGAAAGGGTTATCTTGTTGATGGACTTTTTAAAGCCAATGTTGCAGTGGTGGACAAAAAGTCTGTGTATTTGTACCCGAAGCTTATAAATAAAGAAAAATCTTCTGTTTATTTGCTTGAGTCTCCTACTTTATGGCATGCTAGATTAAGGCATGTAAATTACAAGTCATTAAAAAACTTGTCTTTTCTAGGATATATTTCTAAACTCAACTTGGAAGAAATTCTCAAGTGCGAGATTTGTGTTGAGGTCAAATTAGCGAAAAATTCATTTCGCTCAATTGATCAAAATACAGAACCTTTAGGGTTAATTCATAGCGATCTATGTGACTTGAAGTTTATGCCAACTAGAGGCGGGAAAAAGTATTTTATTACTTTTATTGATGATTGTACAAGATACTGTTATGTGTATCTTTTAAACAGTAAGGATGAGGCAGTGAATATGTTTATAACATATAAATCCGAAGTTGAGAATCAACTCAACAAGAATATCAAGATTCTAAAATCCGATAGAGGCGGAGAATATGAATCAAATGATTTTAGTGAGTTATGTGCTAAGTTTGGTATAATCCATCAAACTACAGCACGATATACTCCTCAGCAAAATGGAATTGTTGAACGGAAGAACAAAACTTTGAAGGAGATGGTCAATTCCATACTCGTAAGTTCTAGAGCTCCGCAGAACTTGTGGGGGGAAGCTCTGTTAACTGCAAATTATATTCTAAACAGAGTACCCCACAAGAAACTTAATCTTATACCATTTGAGTTATGGCATGGAAGGACACCTTCCTACCATTACCTCAAAATGTGGGAGTGCCTTGCAAAGGTGCTAGCACCATTACCTAAAAAGACTAAGTTGGGAGTAAGAACTATGGACTGCATATTCATAGGCTATGCCTTGAATAGTAGTGCCTATAGATTTCTGGTTCATAAATCAGAGATACCATATATTTATGTAAACATGATTATTGAATCTAGAGATGCTGTGTTCTTTGAAGATTTTTTTCCATGTAAACGGGAAACAGATAAGACTTCTAGGAAAAGAACACATAAGATGGCGTTCAAGGATGAAAGCCTTGAGGAACCGATTATTAATGCGAAAATTAAACCAAGAAGAAGTAAAAAATCTAGAATCTCAAAATCTTTTGGTCCAGATTTCATAGCATATACTATTGAAAGCGAGCCTTAAACATTTAAAGACGCTATATCTACCCCAGAAGCACACATGTGAAAAGAAACTATAAATAGCAAAATAGAATCCATACTAAGTAATCATACTTGGGAATTGACAAACTTACCTCATGGCAGTAAACTAATTGGGTGTAAGTGGACTTTCAAAAGAAAATTAAAACCTGATGGATCTATCGATAAGTACAAGGTTAGATTAGTAGCCAAGGGCTATCGACAAAAGAAAGGACTTGACTACTTCGATACTTATTCACCAGTAATAAGAATAACCTCCATTCGGATGTTGATTACAATTGCAGTATTGCATAACTTAGATATCCATCAAATGAATGTTAAGACTGCATTCTTAAATGGTGAATTAAATGAAGAAATATAAATGGAGCAACCTGAAGGATTTATAGTCAAGGGCCAAGAACACAAAGTGTGTAAATTGGTAAAATCCTTATACAGTCTAAAACAGGCTCCAAAACAATGACATGAGAAATTTGATAGTGTCATGATTAAAGATAGATTCACTATCAATGAATGCGATAAGTGTGTTTATACTAAAACAGTTAGAAATGTATGTATCATTGTTTGTCATTATGTAGACGACATGTTGATACTTGGGACTAATATTGAAATTATTAAGTCCACTAAAAGAATGTTATCCAACAGTTTTGACATGAAGGATCTGGGAGTTGTTGATGTAATTTTAGGAATTAAAATCACCAGAACACCAGATGGAATCAGTCTATCTCAATCTCTCTACGTGGATAAGATGATAGAAAGATTCAAGGATCTTGGGATAAAGAAGAATACAAATCCTTTTCTCCCACACATCCACCTTCATAAGAATACATGAACTGAAATACGTCAGTTGGAGTATTCTCAGATTATCGGAAGTCTAATGTATTTGATGAATTGCACTAGACCCGATATTGCTTACGTTGTAAGCAAGTTAACCAGATACACTAGCAATCCTAGTGATCAACATTGGACTGCTCTACTAGAGTATTGGGTTATGTATTACATACCAAGGAGTATGCCTTGAGATATGGACAGTATCCATATGTACTTGAAGGATACAGTGATGCTAATTGGCTTGCAGATTCTGAGGAATCAAAATCAACTAGCGGATATGTATTTACTCTAGGAGGAGCAACGATATCTTTGAAATCTTTCAAACAAACATGTATTGCCCGTTCCACTATGGAATCGGAATTCATAACCTTAGATAAGGCCGGAGAAGAAGCAGAATGGCTTCGATAATTTTTGAAAGATATCCATTATGGCAAAAGCCAGTGTCCGCTATATGCATACACTGCGATAATCAAGCAGCTATATTTAGGGCACAAAATGTTATATAACAACGGTAAATCTAGACATATTCGTCGTAGACATAATACTGTTAAGCAGTTGCTCTCAAATGGAATTATCTTTATTGACTTTGTCTTGTCAAAAGATAATTTAGAGGATCCGCTTACTAAAGTTTAAGTGGAGAGCGTATAAACTGCGCATCGAGGGGAATGGGTTTAAAAGCCTAAGCTTACCGAGTCAGCTTAATGGAAACCTCACTTAGCGACTGGAGATCCCACAGACTAAGTTCAAGAGGAAAAACTAGTTATGATTGACTCAGCAAGTAAGCACTTAGGAGCTTGACTTTAATTCATTCTTAAGGTGCACATAAGTGCTTTCTACAAGTGGATTAAGGATAAGCTTAACGCTTTTAATGATGCCTATCTCTTGTTACTAAACAAGTGGAGTAGAGTAGACTACTCTTAATAGGACGATCACCTATGTGAGTATAGAGTTGTGTCAGTTTTTTGGAAATTTCAATGGAGGTTATTATTCTCTAAAGATACTCTCTAAAACTAAGAATGTCTAGGGTCAAAATGGACACAACCGAGAACCAAAGTTGATTCGGAAAGTTACTGTGTGAAGCTTGTTGACTTGGCTTACACTAACGGCTAACGGTTCAAGACCTAGTTCACTGATTAGCCAGTAAGTCTGATAAAGCTTTCGCTATGGAAGGTTCAAGACCTAGTTCACCTATCCTGATGCAGTTTCTTTTCTAAAGTACCTTTCACAATAGAGTCAGTCTCTTTATGTGTCATTTCCTTGAATTTTCATTCATTGTAGGGGATTATTGGAAATATGAAGAATATATGTGAATCTTTGAGTTGAATTACGGCGAGATCCATTGATTGAATCAATTGGATAATGGTTGGAGTGTGTTCTTCTTCCATTGGAGATGAACGTGGTATATTCACATGTTCAATTCCGACTTCGAATGAACTAAAGATTGCCTAATTCAAAGCCAAAAAGAGGACTAAAGGTAGCTAAAAGCATTTAGTTCCACATTGGCTATGGAATAGAAGTTTGAAGTGTTTAAATAGAGAAAAATGGGAACAAAGGGTGTGCCCTTTGGGTACTTGGAGTTTTTGCGCGCGATTAGAGGAAACCATGCCCGCACATGCGCGCGCGTCGCCGCTGGCGCTGGCGGCTGGTGCCAAGCCGGGCTCGGGCTTGGGTCCGGGTTCCCTACCCAGTCCGGTTCTTTTTGAACCGGGTCTCACGAGTATAGATTACGCGGATCATACCGGAACTGCCCAGCGCAACGGCTATCAGTAAATCGCCGCGGACAGTTGGGCGGTTGCAGCGGTTGAAACGAACCGTTGCAACCGTTCGGTCGGTTTCGGACATTTTTACCCCTCCCGGAGCGCTATAAATAGCGCTCCATATTCTCAAACAAAACACAATGAAAACAAACAGATTCTTCTCTGCGTTCTGAAGTGAGATCTTCTCTCTCTGGCTTTGAACCGGGTCTCATGGGTATAGATTACGTGGATCATACCCGAACTGCCCAGCGCAACGGCTGTCAGTAAATCGCCGCGAACAGCTGGGCGGTTGCAGGGGTTGAAACAAACCGTTGTAACGGTTCAGACCGAACCGTTGCAACCGTTCAGTCAGTTTCGGACATTTTTACCCCTCCCGGAGCGCTATAAATAGCGCTCCATATTCTCAAACAAAACACAATGAAAACAAACAGATTCTTCTCTGCGTTCTGAAGTGAGATCTTCTCTCTCTGGCTTGAAGTGACTTCCAACAGGAAGTGGGAATTCTGCAACTCGGTTTCCGAAGCGACTTCCAAGAGATTCTACAAAATTCGTTCTGAAAGAGGGCTCAGAAAATTCAACAGATTTTTTAATAGAATTGTTGTCTGAATATGAGACTTCCAAAGAAGAATATTCTTTTACCTTTCTCCTTTCTCTACAGTGGGTGCTCCTCCAAAGTAAAGACAAATATTCTCCCTGAAACTTGTCTTGATTCTGCTGCTTCAATAATCTTGTGAAGGTACTGGTTAACTACGGTTCGACCGTACGGTGATTTGGTAGTGCTATCCAAATACCGTGAAGGAGTATTGTATCTTGGGAGACCAGCGTCCAGTAACCCGTTAGCACCAGTGCGGGGGACGTAATTGTCTTAAGGAGATTCGCTTTAAGCGTACCTCACTCCAAGTACTGTATAAGTGAATTAATTTTCTTTATACAGGGGTTATACTGATATTCAGTATATTGAGACTGACTTATACCAGTCAAATTGGTGTTTAACCAAGGAAGATAATTGAAAGGTGGTTCTTTAATTAAGGAACCTTCTATTGAACGGAAACCTCCCACCTGATATTAACTGAGCTTGCCAATTAGA
Source organism: Agave tequilana (assembly GCA_038442645.1). Classification (NCBI taxonomy): domain Eukaryota; kingdom Viridiplantae; phylum Streptophyta; class Magnoliopsida; order Asparagales; family Asparagaceae; genus Agave; species Agave tequilana. The sequence goes on along the minus strand of JAVJIF010024455.1, from coordinate 29,618 downwards.
TCGGTGATATTTCAGTGATATTGATTAGTTGTCAGATTGATCCTAGAAACTAACATAAAGTCGCTGCAGCCACCATCGCTGCCCATCGATCCTGCAGCCTTCGACCCCTTTTTGATGTGTTGGAGAGCGAAATAGCCTGAGTTAATTTTTTTTCATGCAGGTGGGTGAAGAAATCATTTAGGTGAGTTGGGCAAATAGGATGCAAATTTAGGGAACAAAATTTCGCAGGAAAAAAGGTGGGGAAAAAAAAAGAAAGTAGAGGGGTAATGAGTTCCAAATTTCTTCAGCTTGCATCAGTCTGTGTGAAACTGAAGGAAATGCACTTAAAGAAGCCTAAATTAAAAGAAATGGAAAAAAAAGTTGAGAGCGGGCGCTTTTTCCTCCACCATCAGTGGGGAGATCTCTGGGGAGAAGCAGGGAGGCTTCGTCTGAGGCAACAATATCCTCTCCGCCTCGGTCTATCACAGACACTTCTACCCGACAACAGAGTTCTTCTTCTTCCTCTCTGACCCCAGAAGACGCCACGGCCAAGGTTCGTGTGGCGGTTGCTGGTCTTAATCTCCCTTAAATAGGTCAATTCTATTCTGCTCCCTCCAAGAATGCTTTGAAGATGAAGCTCAAATGTCATTCCCCTACAATTTCAAAGCCCTCAACAAAAGCGATTAAACTCGGTAAATGATCAAAAGGTAATTGTCTTGATGACTATTCCCTGCTAGCTGCACTCTCTAATCCAGAGTTTAATTTAGCCTTGCTAGAGGATGAGGACGATGTGCTTGTGGATGATCCTCAGCTCCATGTGGGGAGTTACATGATATCTATATCAGTTTTCTGTTTTTGTTTTAACTTTGTTTTGTCTTTTGTTTTTCTTAACTAAGCCAAAAAAAAAAAAAAAAAAAAAGATCGGAACCCTGGCCAATATAAACGAGTTTCAAATTCATTTAGCTTAAACTCATAATGCAAGTGAACAAAAAGACCCTACATTTGTATACTTTCAGTTCCAAGTATATATCTAATACACTTATAACAAAGGAAGGAGAAATTTATTTTTAAATTCAAGCACTTGTGCTAATAGTGGAACTGTGAAAGTACGCTAAACTAGAATTTGTGCAGATTTAGATTATGTGGCTTTATTGATTGAAACAAAGAAAAATTGAGGCATTTATTTCTTTTATTTACATTTACATTCCTTTCTAGTGCTATTTTTCTTATTTTCCTCATTAAACTAAAATAGCCAAGGAAATTTTGCAAATATACTCTCAACCTGAAATATGTCTTATTTTATGTAAAATAAAATTATTACTAATAGAATAAATAAATAATCAACACAATACCACCATATTTAATCTACTTCTGACAAAAACACATAATTTAACAAGATATCTAACATGCTCATTGACTTCCTAAACAAGATATCTAACACAATAACCTAATTTTAGTGTCTTTATTCCTCCTCTCTTTCCTCCACAATTCAACAAGAAAAAAGAAACAATGTGATTATTACGAGTGTCTGCTGAAAATGAATCAGAAAAAATAATGTTGTTCTCCTCTTCTATCTTTTATTATTTTTTTTTGCAAAAGATAATAAATAACAAGGCATATATACTCTAAAATCTAATTAGTAAATATCCAACAATTTGTACGACAACCCCAACGAAGGCTCCATTGTCAAACTATCTTGTTCAAATGGTTGGTCAACGCTCTTGACCCAAAACCTAATCAAGCTGAGAATTTGAGTTCAAAATGTAAATTTGTAATTGCGCTTCTTTACTAGATTTTCCCATAGAAATGGCCCTCTGTGTTTTTTGGCCTTTGTGAGGCGTTCCACTTCTGGTGTGTTTTGGGTTTGGGGCGGAGTAGAGAAAAACGAAAGTGGGAAAGTCCATTTCTCACTTCTGGTATTTCTTTGGAACCAGAAAAAGAAATGAGAAAACCCTTTTTTTTCTTTTTTTTTTTCCTTTTACACCTCCCATTTTACACTTGCAGAGAGCTACAGTTAATTTTGTGATCATGTAAATCTCACTTGTAATAAGTTGTAATTCAAATCGTTAATTTTGTGGTGATGTATTGTAGTCTAATTATAGTAAAAGAAATTTATAATTAATATTTATTTAAATATTATTTTGCAGTCAATTTTATGATCAACCTTTTCACTTTCACTTCGACATTACTAACCAAACACCGAAGAACACAATATATTTTTTCACTTATATTTTCACATTACAACAAATCCGAAAAATAAACTGGCACAAATCTCAATTTCCTATCTTTTCCTCACATTTTTCTTCCCATTTCTCACTTACACATTTTTCTCCCACTTGCAGCAAACTAAACAGGCGATTTCTTTTAAGTAATCCACAAAGCTCTCTAACAAATCAAACCGGCCTTGGCCAAATAATTAAACTATTTTTTTCAAAATAAAACGTATTTCATTTCCAAAGTACAAACTATGTATTTAAATTTGGCATTGTTAGATTTAACACAGAAATCCATCTTCATTCCCATTTCGTACTTGTTGGTTGAATTCAATAGATTTGCTACAAGGTGTCAGCTAGTGCATTCTTGAAAATCCAATGTTGACTGCCAATTCTAATTATCTGTCTACATAAAATTATAAATTAATTGTGATATTTTCTACATATAAGATAATTATAAATATAATTAGAAGCAGAGGCGGACCCACATATAGCTCAATGTGGGCACCCATATTGAATTTTATAATAAAAAAATAGAACAATATGTATAATTTGTAACTTTTTTTATATAATCTCTTCTTTCTACATTATTTTTACTCAATTGGTAACTTATAAATCTAAGTTATTGGAGATTATAAGTTTAAGTTTTAGCGAGTGCAATAATTTTTTTATTTTTTCTCTTTTCTTGTTATATTTACGCTCACATTGAAATTCTTATTACATTTACATCCATTGAGAAAATATTGTTGGCCCAAAGGACCATCACTCTAGTTTTGATTATGATTAACTCATGTAGTTATGCTACTAATGATCTTGTGTTTATTAAGTTTCAGATATTCAATTAAGATATTAGTCGGTGTTTAGCTTCAATAAAAGATTCAAAGTCAAGTTTTGAAGGTAGCATGTATTGATTCAGGAGCTCGCGCTTCAAGATCGCATCAAGTACTCAAAAAATAATCTAGCTCATGGATTATGTTTGGATTAAGTCAAGATGGAGAAGATTTTCAAGAGAGGACTTGAGTCCATATCTGTAAGTTTAAGATTTTTGTTTTAGACAAAATGTGAAGGATAGATTAGTTGTGGATTGTTTAGGCTTATACACACACAAAATTAATATATCATTTTCATAACAAATAGTTTTAGTTTTGGTTTTAATTTTAAAGAATACATCTTTTGTTTTCATGAATAAATTTCATCAAAACAAGTTTATATGTGTATTAGATTTCATCCATATACACTATTGCTTCATATTGTTTAAATAACTTATTTTGATGAGTTTATATCATGTGTTTAAAATTTTGTATTTATCAAAACTTATTTTAGACCTTATTGTCAAAAACAAGTATATTTCATCTTCTTTGTGTATTGGATTCTATCTATACACACTATATTTCAAAAGTATTTGAATATCTTATTTTTTGTATTTGTACAATTTTTGTGAAAAATCAGTTTTTCATTTTGAAGTTTGTTTTTGAAAAATATGATTTTTTATTTTAAGCCTAAATTTCTTTACCTCAAAAACAGTTCAAATTGTTTGTAATATGTGTTGATTTTTGATCACACATATTTGTACTTTAAAGTATTGATATGAACTTATTTTTGTGAAATTTATGAGGATTTAATTGAATTTTTATGGGTTTAAGTTTTAAATCTTTAAAACCCAGTATTGAGGCTGCTTGCAGTCGACCGACCAGTCGACTGAAGGCAGGCTCGGTCGACCGAGCAGTTGGCCGACATGTATAGAAACGTGCACGAGCCTATGCTCTTGGCTCGGTCGAACGAGCGGTCGACCGACTGGCTCACCCAACTCTCGGTTGGGTGGCAGTCGATCGAACCGTTAACCTACAGAGAGATTGTCTCTCTGTGGCCTGAGGTGGTCGATCGACAACCCCAACAGTCAGATTTTTAACTGTTGGCCGATCGATCGACAGGTCATCTTGAGCCCTAATGGCTAATTTTTTTGGCTTTATAAAAAGGGGTTGTTTTGGCCAATTTTTGTTAAGATTTTTTTACAAGTTTTGGAGCTAGTTTTCTTATTTTTCACAGAGTTTTCTCTACAAGTTTTAGCGCTTAACTTCCATATGAAAAGGAGAGTTTTGCCAAGAAGTGTTTTTTTATCTTCTCAAAAAGAATTTCCGTGAGTTTTTCACCTCTATATCTATCTTGTTTTCTCACACAAATTTGAGCTATCTATTGCTATATCCATCCTATAGGATCCTTATTGTGAGAGTGTTTGTTGGTGATCAAGAGAAGAGATCACCAAGTGTTCTACCCCTTGTATTTGAGGAGTCGTAGAGGTTGTGACCTCGGCGAGATTGCGGGTTCACGTGTGTTGTTCTTGCGGGAATAAGTGAGGGATTGCGGGTACAAGAGTTCTTAAGGGAGCTCGTTGTAGGCGTTGTGACACTTAGTGATCTTACGGGATCGTTTATAGTGTAAATCCTTCATTGCGATGAAGGCGAGAACGTAGAGCAAGTGGCTCGAACCTCGAAACAAATCTTCCGTATTTGCGATTGCTTATCTCTCTCATTTGTATTTATATCTTGCATGCTTATATTGTTTACATCTTTTATATGCTTGATATTTACTTGTGCGTAATTGATATATATGCTTGGGATTATTTAATATCTTGCATGCTCTCTTCTTATTCACATCTTTACATGTTTGATATTGTTTGTATTTGTGCTCACACGAGTATTAAACCAAGAGAGTTATAGTAGCACCTCAACTTTTAATTTAAAGGAATCTTGAAGAGATAGTTCAGAGCCCTTCACCGGGAATTTGCTTCACTCTTTGGTTATACTTTGTGCGTTAGTATAAACAGATTTAATTTACATAATTAGTTTTAATTTCACATTGTTTTGGCATTAGATTAGCTAGTCACTTATTCACCCCCTCTAGGTGACCTACAAGTAGTATCAGAGCTTGTTGCTCTTGATTTAGGTCTAATAACCTAGAGTTAAAGATCCTATTTTTGCTAATCACAACATTTGCATACATACACATGGATTTCATTGCACATCTCTTGTTTGAGATTCTTAACTTTCAAACTTGAAAAGTTACGATGTCTATGCATCTCAAAGCCCTAGGTATTTATGTTTATCTTGCCACAACCCAAGATTCATATTTTATCAATGGCAAGAACATTGAGGCTAATGCAAAAGCTATCGATGCTTTAAAGTCAACCGTAAATGAAGATTATTTATCTAGGGTTTCTAACATTGATTCAGCTTTTATAGTTTGGAACACTCTCATCTCTTGGTGAACAAACGCCACATGACAAGGAGAGTGACTTGGATGATAGAAGTGATGCTTTCAATATATGCTATATGGTCCAAGGGGATGACCATCTTGAGGTAAATTCTGAATCCGAGCTTGATGAAGATGATGACATGTCTTATGATGATCTTACTATGTTCTGTCAAAATCTTCTTGAAAAATATAATTTGTTAAAGGTTGAAAATAAATGGTTGAAGAAAGAAAATGATTTCATTTTAAAAGAAAAAGATTCCTCTGAAAATAAATTTGAAATTGTTTCGAAAGAAAATGAATATTTGAAAAATCAAGTTGTTTTAATTTCTAAAGAAAAAGAAATTGCTTTAACAGAAAATAAATCTGTGAAAAAATTATTTTAATTGAAAAAGAAAAGATTTCTATTTCCAAAAAGAAAAATGATTTTGATTCTCATTCTTACCATGTTTCTCATGCTAATAATGTTGCATCCTCTTTTGATAAAAATGAGATTCATGTTTTGAAAAATAAAATTGATTCTTTGGGTCCAATTTGAGCTAATGTGCATTTAACTATAATAGATTGGAATCCATGTTTCGCAAGAAGCATGCTCGACATATTCATGCACATCCTACACGGCATACACCACATGCATACCATGCTCACACTCATACCATTCATTTGTATGTTAGAGTGTACACATATATACATTGTGGCTGCAAAGGCCATCTTGTAAAATTTTGTTTTGATAGATTAAATTCTTTAAATTTTGCAAATAAAAATATTTGGGTTTCTATTGTTACTAACCCTCATGGACCCAAAAAAAAATATGGGTACCAAAATCTACATCACTTGTTTTTGATGTAGATGTGGGCTCTCACAAAACGTGAGAGGATTGATGCCTTGGTAGTACATGCAATCGAAACTTGACGGACACATCATGGATGCATCACTATTAAGGAGTTTTGGTGGGAGGACCAACTCATTTGGAGAAATAGATTGGCTACATCGGTATTGGTAACCATTTCATACTCCACTTTTAAAAAAAATTTAATGCTTATATGGTAGCGTAATAACCTAAACACTCAATCATATATTGTTTTGAGCTTAATGTTGAGTTGCTTGGTTGTATGCTCTGCTTGTATTTTTGAAAAATTTTATTCATATTTTCAAATGAATTTACATGCCTATCTTTTTTATTCATGTTTTTATATGCTTTTGTTCAAGCATATATTGATTTATATGTTTATATCATATGTCCATATGCAATTCTTGTTAAAACTTGTGTTATACATGTACAATTATTGAGTTACACGTGCTCTTCATGCTTAATATATTTTATTTCTTTTGTATACTCATTTTATGTTTGATTGTTCATTTTATATCCTGATTTTGTTATTCTTGCATGATTATATGATATATCATGTTTTTTGAGAAAAAGAATTTCACATGAGTTTTGATTTGAGCCTTATTGGTTTATCTTCATGAATGTGTTACTCACATGATTATTGTGCACTCACTTTTTGTTTACTCATGATTCTGTTTTCATGAGCTCATTTATATACTTCATAGATGTTAAGTGTCAATTTTTTGTGCAATTAGCATGTTTTCATGGGATAAATATTTATTTTTTTATTCTTACTTGAAGGATTTCGTTCTAGTTTTCAAAATTACTTTAAAACTAGTTACTTATTCTTCAATTAGTAGAGTTTTCAACCTATACTAAAGTATTTTCAAAATATTATTTTTGAAAACTTCTGCCTTAAAAGGGCGGTTGGTTGGAAAACCATGCCTTATGTGCCTTATTGAATATTCCTTTAACATGTGCATGATAGGGTGGATGATATGAGTTATACATTTACATATCATAAAAATTAATTTTTGTATACTCATACTTGTTTTCTATATATGCATGCATCATATTTCAATTGGTATTTAAATTGATCATAGATTCATATATGATTTCTTGAGCTAAATTAAAAACATTTAGCATAAATTGCTTTATGCTAAGTTTGATTTAATTCTAAATGTTAATTGATATCTTTTACAAGTTTATGTATCATTTGAAAAAAGGATAAAAATTCTTTGACTTAAAATAATTTTATTGATTTATGAAAATTTGTTTGTTGATTTTAAGTGGTATCAAAATCTTCAATTGGTATCTTAATATTTATATTTATTGGTTTAACAAAATTTGTTTTTGTTGATTACAATTGGTATCAAAATTTGTTGTTTTGTTTTAATTGTTTTAAATGGTTCAAAATTTATTTTAAGTGGTTTTCAAAATTTGTTGTGATATGTATTGCTTATATGCAAGAAATGCTTAACATTTTCTCTCTATATATATATTCATGTTGAGTGTAGCATATAAAGAAGAGCTTGACCTCTTTTCTTTATATGATACACGTGTGTAGGGGAGCTTAACGTCTCCATCTATACATTGTATATTATACTTATATGGGTTAGTGATCCCTTCTCCATGTAATGCATGTATGCAGGGGAAGCTAACTTGACGTCTCTCTTTTTCATGAATTTATATCGCATATACGTTTATCTTGTTTGTTTTTATTCGCCTCTTTGTTGATGAATTGACAAAACTAAGAGAAGAATTGAGAGAGTTTATATATGCATGTTTAATATTTGTTGTTTATGCATAAATGTTTGTGTTTGTTTAATATTTTGTTTATGAGCTTTCATTGAATATCTTTATGTTTTTGCTATGCATGAGTTAAGGGGGAGCTTTTATGAGGCTTATCTTTAATCCATGAATATATAACTCCATGAGTTTTATCATCATAAAAAAGGGGGAGATTGTTGGCCCAAAAGCCCATCACTCTAGTTTTATGATGATTAACTCATGTAATTATAGTACTAATGATCTTGTGTTTATTAATCAGATATTCAATCAAGATCTTAGCCGGTGTTTAGCTTCAACAAAAAATTCGAAGTCAAGTTTTGAAGCTAGTACGTGTTGATTCAAGAGCTCGCGCTTCAAGATCGCATCAAGTACTCAAAGAGGAGTCTAACTCATGGATCATGTTTGGATTAAGTCAAGATAGAGAAGTTTTTCAAGAGAAGACTTGAGTCCATGTTTGTAAGTTTAAGATTTTTGTTTTAGATGTAAATGATAGATTAGTTGTGGCTTGCTCAAGCTTATACACGCACACAAAATTTATATATCGTTTTCATAACAAATAATTTTAGTTTTGGTTTTGATTTTAAATAATTCATCTTTTGTTTTTATGAATAGATTTCATCATAACATGTTTACATGGTTTATATGTGTATTGAATTTCATCTATATATACTATTGTCATATTGTTTAAATAACTTATTTTGATGAGTTTATATCATGTGTTTAAAGTTTTATATTTATCAAAACTTATTTTAAACCTTATTGTTAAAAACAAGTATATTTCATCTTCTTTGTGTATTGAATTCTATCCATACACACTATGCTTCAAAAGTGTTTAAATATCTTGTTTCTGTGTTTGTACAAGTTTTGGGAAAAATTGATTTTTCATTTTGAAGTTTATTTTTTTAAGCCTAAATTTTTTACCTAAAAAATAATTCAAATTGTGTGTAATATATGTTGATTTTTGATCACACATATTTGTACTTCAAAGTATTGATATGAACTTATTTTTGTGAAATTTATGAGGATTTAATTGAATTTTTATAGGTTTATGGGTTTAAGTTTTAAATCTTTAAAAATCTAGTTTTGGGCTGCTTGCGGTCGACCAGCAGGTCGACCGAAGGTAGGACCGATCGACCGACGTGCACATAAATGTGCACGTGCCCTGCCCTTGGCTCGGTCGATCGAATCAAGGCTCGGTCGACCGAGCGGTCGACCGACTGGCTACTCAGTTGGGTGGCAATCGACCGAACGGTCGACTGACAGAGAGATTGTCTCTCTGTGGCCTGGGGACGGTCGACCGGCAACCCCAACAGTCAGATTTTTGACTGTTAGTCGGTCGACCGGCCGATCGACCGACAGGTCATCCTGAGCCCCAACGGCTACTTTTCTGGGCTCTATAAAAAGGTGTTGTTTGGCCAGTTTTTGTTAAGACTTTTCACAAGTTTGTTAGCTAGTTTTTCTTATCTTTCACTGAGTTTTCTCTATAAGTTTTAGAGCTTAACTTCCATATGAAAAGGAGAGTTTATCAAGAAGTGTTTTCTTGATCTTTTTCAAAAGAATTTCCTTTAGTTTTTCACCTCCACATCTTTCTTTTTTTCTCACATAAGCTTGAGTATCTATTGCTATATCCATCCTATAGGATCTTTGTTGTGAGAGTGTTTGTTGGTGATCAATAAAAGAGATCACCAAGTGTTCCACCCCTTATATTTGAGGAGTCGTAGAGGTTGCGGTCTCGGCGAGCTTGCGGGTTCGCGTGTGTTGTTCTTGCGGGAACAACTAAGGGACTTACGGGTCTAAGAGTTCTTAAGGGAGCTCGTTGTAGGTGTTGCGGCACCGAGTGATTTTACGGGATCGTTTATAGTGGAAAGCCTTCATTGCGGTGAAGGCGAGGACGTAGAGCAAGTGGGTCGAACCTCGAAATAAATCTCCCATATCTGTGATTGCTTATCTCTCTCTCGCATGTGTTTTATATCTTGCATGCTTATATCGTTTACATCTTTTATATGCTTGATATTTACTTGTGTGTAATTGATATATATGCTTGGGATTGTTTAATATCTTGTATGCTCTCTTATTGTTCACATCTTTACATGCTTGATATTGTTTGTATTTGTGCTCACACTAGTATTCAACCAAGAGAGGTATAGTAGCACATCAAATCTTAATCTAGAGAAATCTTGAGAAGATAGTCCAGAGCTTTTCACCGGGAATTCAGCTTCACTCTTTGGTTATACTTTGTATGTTAATATAATAGTTTTAGTTTGCATAATTAGTTTTAATTCCGCATTGTTTTGGCATTAGATTAGTCAGTCACCTATTCACCCCCTCTAGGTTACCTACATATCTCTTATGTCGTCCACTGATTTGAAGCGTCATTTTGGATTTTGCATTGAGTAAATGCACCCATCTTGTTGTCATTAATCATCATCCAAACTCCAAAGCTGGAACTGGTTCAAAAAAAGGCCAAAACTACATATGATCCAAAAGAGAAGGACTAATGTGAAAATATCATAAATAAAGGGAAATTCTACTTACACCCACTCTTTTACTGTCTCCACATACCCTTCTCTTTTTACCCACTTATCAATTTTCAAGTTATCGTAATTTTCTTTATACACTCCTAAAACTTTCCAAAATATCATTTTCTATCTTACCATCAGTTAAGTTTAAAATTACACACTGAACCCTACCAATAAAAAACAATTGGCCTTTTTCTTCCTCACTTTCTTCCTCTCAGATACTCAACTCTTTCAACTCAAGCAATTCTCTAAGCATTGCACATTGATTAATGGAGGGGACTTGGATGTTAGTGGAGGGGACTGGCTACTACAGAGAAGGGAGGATAGAGGACTTGTAGCAAACACCGACGGGAGGCATGACGAACATGGCTACGTCTCGGCTGCGGCTAACTCGATGGCCAATCACTCCAAGCCACGAGAGAGAAGGGTTGCGATGCAGGATGGTGATGGGCCGAGTCCAGTCCGATCTAACATTGGGATGAGCCTCAACAAGCCTAATGCATCACAACTTGATGATGGATGAAAACTAACGAAGCGGGGCAGGGCGTCTAAGGCCCAAGTTAAATTGCGGTCTAAACCTAACAATCCTTGGGTTCGAGGCGGCGGCGGCGCTAGTGATACAGGGTCTAGATTTGATGTTTTACAAGAGCATTCTAAAAGCCAAATTACTGAAAATGTGGAGGATTATTATATTAGAAGTCGCCAATAGTTATTGGTGGCCGAGAGAGAGAGAGAGAGAGGGCGGCAACAAGGGGGGAGGAGGCAACAACCATCGGAGACGGTGTGGTGGCATTGACGTCGTCGCGACATTGCACATCAACATGACGTACACGCACCACCGACAAGTAGCGACAACAATGACCGGCATGCAGCGCCAGTCGAGAACGGCCAGTTCGCATTGTGCTTTAGAGAAAAGGAGAGTAGGCAGTCTCAAAGAGATTAGCGCCATGATTCTCGGCAAGATGAAGGATATGACCGACTCGTATCTCAGCCATTCTATCAAGAAAGAAAAATGCTGGAAACTTTTGGAGAGGAAATGAGAGGGAAAAATAGAAGGTATTACAGTCTTTTCATCTATGAGTTAAATTGTACTTCAAAAAATTATTTTAAGAGTGAAGATAGTAAAAAAAAAAAAAGCAAGTGTGAATAGAATTTTCCTAAATAAAACAATGATATAAACATATAAAATAATAAGTGCTCTCTCTCCCCTCTCTCTCTGATTTCTTGTTTCAATTCTGAGCGAGTTAGAATTAGAGACTCTTTGATACGCGTCCCAAGAGCCAAAAAAATGAGAGAGAAAGAGAATATTTTTTCACTATCTTTTTCTTTTTTGAAAATAAATTAAGGAAGAAAAAGGAGAAAGAGAAAGGCACTAGGAGCAGAGCTGGAGGTGAGTGGCAATAATGGTGATTACCCACTTGCGATTTTTTTCCCGACTAGGATAAGATGCAAGAGCTTATACCAGGATCGTGTTGGAATCAGTGATGAGAGAGAGCCGGTGATTTGAGCCAAAGATCATATTTTTTCTTTTTCTGCATGAGGCTTGAAAGAGGAAAGAAGATATGAAAAGAAAACTCCTGATTATTTTCCAACAAGGTGCCCCCCTTTTGTCTGTTTATTATTTTTTTTCAATTTGATTCCATATTCATTGAATGTCTCTGGAGATGGAAAGTTGGGTTCTTTTTGTTTCTCATTCCTTTTTCTGGATGTTGATTTCTTTCTTTCTTTCTTTCTTTTTCTTATTGTTTTAGTGATTTAATTCGTAGTTTGGCTCATTGGGCTGGATAATGTTCTGGGTACTGTTCAGTTTATGATCTTTTCTGTTGTTGGTTTCATTCATTATCTGGGTTCTCCTCTTATGCAATGATCTATGTATTGTTCAATAAAAGAAATGATATTTCCCCCTTTTATTTTATTTAAAATTTGGATTAATTGAATTGAAGAAAGCCCATCTTCTCTTTTGTGCATTTCTCCTGTTTTATGGAATGCCTTGTTTCAGCTTTTGCTTCACACTACATTTTTTTCATGCATTTTGTTCAGAGATATCTGATCAGGGTATTAGCTAAGTGTTATCTTTTTTATTTGAACCTGAGGATCTGTACCTCATGCTAAGATGTTTGGGCTTCTTCAACCCATCGCCATGCAGGATATGCTCATTGTAAAGCCTCAAAAGAGAAATCTGCTTTTGCCGAACATGATTGTCTTATCATTGATAATGATTTGTGGAGTTTTTTTTCCTGTTCGGTTTGTTTAAAGCAGAGAGGAATCAACATCAATCCCAGTTTAGTGAAGATACTGCAAGTAGAGAAACCTTGTCCTGATCCTAACATTTTGAACTCCGAGATTCCATTAGTTCACTATCCAGAACCCACTACTTATAGAAGGTAACAAGGTGATCTCAGCTATTGGCTGGTAGTACAGATTTCATCAGCTTTATGTTTAAAACTCTTTTATGTCTTTGGCAGAAACGAATGCAAATGTACGCCAATTAGGTTCCGTGCGATTTTGTCAATGCAAAGGTCTGGAAGCGGGTGGTTTGAGATTTTGCTGAATAGCCTTATAAATGTTTCCTCCAAAGGTGAGATATTCTCTATCAAAGAGAGGAGTAATATGTCTTCCATTGCGGCGACAATGGATAAGGTGTACAACCTTGATTGGCTTAGTAGTGCTTCTAAAAACGAGTGCACTGCTGCTGTCGGCTTCAAGTGGATGCTGAACCAAGTAAGTTCAATGTGGTACATACTATCATTCTAAGTCATTTATATCTGCATGATCTCCATGATGGCTATTATGGTGTTACTGATTGAATACACTTTATGTAGAAATTGAAGCAAGCTTTTATCATGTATTAGTCTGCAAATATTGCATTCCTCTCTTCTCTGGCATGCAAATCCAATATTTACTAATGAAGCAGGCAGAACTATCCTGATGCCCTGTTCCTTTCGTTTAGTTTAAACCATCTGTGTAATTTATGAAAATTGTGCAAACTCTTAGTACTGTCCTATTTATAACAGTTATATATAGATATCTAGTGAACAACATGAGAAACTATACTATTCATATTTTCCTCTTCCTATCTGACACATGCCACTGTTTGAGTTTTGACGGTAACACATTTGGGATCTCCCAAAACTCAGGAAGGGATTTGTGATTTGTTGGCTCTCGGGCTCGGGCTCTTGTTCAAACTTGGGCTCAAATACTGTATGAGGGTGCGGAACATACCAAGCACGAAGAAGAACATAACCTGTTATTATCTTTTCACCAATAATAAGCTTATCTTTCCAACTTAAGTTGGGCATAGCGACATTTCTCCTCAGTTGTCAGTACAAAATAACTAAAGAAATTCTCAAGTTGTTTTCCTAATTTTCATATCCGTAACGATCATAAGAACCCAAAAACACGGAACAACCACATACATATTCTGTTCAACTTTCTTATAATCACAATCAGTATGTATATATATACATACCACAAAAAATAAAAGTGAAAAAATAAGCTCAGTAATTAACCTCAATGACTCGAATATGACTCGAGTCAGCCTGGAATGGGGCCTGAAGCGCTGTGGAGCTACTATAAGAAACTGTATCGGCACCCGACATGAGCTTGTAGAGGTTGGATTTGCTACTCAAAAGCTGCGAAATTTTCTCAGTGGCTTTGGGACTCAGTCGCGGATCCAGCCTTAAGACGAAACTCGAATCAGACTCCGAATGGGCCTGAAGAGAACTCTGGATCAAAATTATGTCGTTGTTTGCTCAGCATTGAACAGGCCGATGACATCAGCTAGGCTTGGCTGACGTTAGCGGCGGCTCTAGCAGCTCGGTGGCAACACGGGTCTAATCGATTACGTCAGCTTATGAGCAGTTGATTCAGCAACGACTCGCAGGTCGGGTTTTGCTGTGAAGCGGGTCGAGTCCTTCACGGGTTTGATAACTTAAACCCAATAATAAATTTGAATTCGGACCGCAACCGCTTCTCCTTTCTCCTTCACCCGAACAACATTAGGGTTTGAATCTTGTGGATGGCAGCGGCAGTTTCTGACGGCGATGATGGCGGCGTCGACGGGCGGTGACTACGGTGATCTGGATGACAAACGAAATCCATGTGATGGGTTGAGATCTGTAGGAAGTATCATTTGGCGGTGTCGATTTGAAGGAGAATGTTGTTGACTGGAGTTGGCGGTGACGTTAACGATGGTAGACGACGTTGATCGATGTTGAGATGACTCGGTGGACGGCAACGATGGCGGTGGAGGCACAACAATGATGATGGAGTTAATGTCGGCGACGGAGGAGAAAGAGATCGCGATGATGAAGGCTAAGATGTCAGCGATGAAGTCAGAGGAAGTGGTTGGCGAGGTCAGTCTTCTGCTGGCAGCATGGTAATATTGATGTGGCGGAGGAGGAAGATGGGAGACGACGGCGAGGAGATCACGACGTGGCGGTGGAGGCATCAGAGTTGATGGAAGACGTCCAACAATTGGATCTGGTGGAGAAACCCCCACTAGGGTTTGGCTTTGAGTTGGGGAGAAGGTGGAGAAGATGAACAGTAATCAGTCTAATATTTTCTATTTCATTTATTTCCTTTTTTCTTCTTTTTTTTAATTTTTTTGTATTTTTTGTATTTCTTTTGAAAACGAGAGAAGAGAAAAAATAGGGAGAGATAGAGTAGGGTGTTGAGGTTGTGTGGGAGGAAAAGAGAGATTTGTGGAACTAGGATTTTGTGGGAGTTTTAATAGGGGATAAGGTTTTGTGGACGGAAAAAGAAAAGAGCAGGCTTTAGCTCTGATACTAATTTGACGCAAAACTAATATGGAAGAAAAGAGAAATAAAAATAATTTGATAATTAGATAAAGATTAATTCAAGCCTCAGCACCCGAGTGATCTCTCGCCCACTCTCACACATCAACATGCAAAGAGATTCAAAATGAATAACAAATCACCATGCTAAACAAAGAGGGCTTAGATTTTTCATTATCAAGGTTTACCTACTTCGCTACAACTCGTGCCGGCCTTATATAGGCCTACACTCTAAGACTTCTCTCATCACAGCCGATGCGAGACTAAAATAAAAGCTAAAATAAATAACACAAATAAAAAACTACATAAAATACTAAGCTATACTGATCCCATCAAAATGTCTTTTGTATGACTTAAGGTCACATGGATGATGACATGAAATGGCTCTTAATTTCATACAAAGCACCAAGGGTTTTGATCCTGGGGCATGTTAATCCTCTAGCATGCCAAGAACACAAACCCTAAATGCACGAACACACCACAAAGAGATAGAGAAATGAGGGTTTACGAGGTTCGACAAGATGCCTATGTTTCCGGGGCAGAAGAGAGAGATCTATTGATATACACAAGATTATAAGAGGATTACAATTGGTTCTCTTAAGAATTCACTCTAAAAATGCTTAACCCTAAAAATGGGTTACATCCTCTATTTATAGAGAGGAGAAGAACCTCCCAAAACAGCTCCAGGTCGGGTTCAGGCGCGGTCAACTGGCCAGTCAATCTTCCAAATGCGCGGTCGATCACCCGGTCGACCACTCAATGCCCTCTGTCATTGCAAGACTTACTGGAAATATCGGTCGACCGGGCGTTCGACCAACCCAACTGGTTCCTCTTCCTCATGCAACATCGGTCGACAAGGCGGTCGACCAAAGTCCTGTCATAGAGTTTAAAAAACTCTATCTCCTGTTTATGCCCTCTCTCTACATTCTCCACCTCAGTGAAATTTTTCAAATCTGAGCCCAATAAAGAAATTGACACAATCTCGGCAAAATTGACACACGATCTCGGCTTGAGTGCTCTAGACGAATTCACACACGATCTCGACGAAATTGATGCACGATCTCGACTTGGCCGAACAGACCAACCGGTTCCAAACGAATCGCCATCACACATTTACAATTGATTTCAAACGATCACACCGAATCCAAATGATTGATTCAATCCATAATTGAGTTTGTCGTCGCCACTAGCAACTCTTTTTCAAACTCACAAATGATCTCAACGGATCTAAATGATTGAATCAATCCATATTGAGTTTGTTATCCTCTCAGGCAACTCTCTCCAAACTCCAATATCAATTGTAAAGATTTCAAATTTCAGCTCAGCCATCCAAACGGAATGTACCATATATGCATTCCCAACACTTCACCGAAGAGAATCAACACCATATGTGCCGATCAACGACCATGTCTACAACTCAGCAACTGAATGGAAGACCATTCCAAATGACCTCAAGAAGAACCCAACATGAGTCAGCATTGACTCTCCAACTGACTGACACTCTAGTCCGAATGACTTCAAGACGGTCCAATCAAATCTGAGTAGAGCACACCACATAACCAACTTCGGCTCAACAAACTGGATGCACGCTCCCTTATGCAAGCTCAACTATTTTCTCACCGGAAGATTAAATGTTCATCGAGATTACAACACTTTACCTATACGTGAAGTCCAACTCTTCATCTCCACATGAAGTTCAAATCAACTTCCGCTGCCAATTTTTGAGAACCCAATAACCCAAATATAGGGCTGCACCACCAAACAATTGTGCCATCACGGCTACCTACGTACCCCCTGCCCAAGGGATTAAGCCTCTCGTAGTTCATCCTAAGGAGCTCCACCGAGCTCAACCAACTCTCTTCTTGCAGCAACGAACCCAACTAGCTGAGTTATATGAACCTCATCAACATGAGATGCATACTTCTTTACAACTCACCTTCGCGGATTCTCTTTGGTTCCTCTAGCTGCATCTGAACCATCTTTTTTCAACATGCTCAGTATCCATATCAGCTACTCAATCTCCACCCGGTGTCACGATCGATGAAATCCCAGATGATACTAAACCAACTAGATAATATGGAGTAGCATCAACCTCCTCTGACTTGATCTTCATTTTCTCCACCTGCTGGGAGACGACAGGCTTCACCATTGAAGCCTCATCCAATGTGACATGTCTGCTCGAGACAAGCTCTATGTTTTTTGGAT
This sequence comes from Agave tequilana, assembly GCA_038442645.1. NCBI lineage: Eukaryota > Viridiplantae > Streptophyta > Magnoliopsida > Asparagales > Asparagaceae > Agave > Agave tequilana. Next base: position 12,037 of record JAVJIF010024455.1, on the reverse strand, counting down.
CCCATAACTTGTAGCCTTTCAAGTCTTTTTTGTATCCCAAAAACACCAATTTATTCACCTTAGAGTTCAACATATCTTTCTTGACATTAACATAGGCTGGGCAACCAAGCACTCTAAGTGAACCATAGTCACGAGCATCTCCACTTGACCAAATCTCCAAAGGAGTCTTACCTCCTATGGCAGTCGTTGGTACCCTATTCAAGAGATGACTAGCATACACAATCGCCTCAGCTCAAAATGATTTGTCCAATGATGCATTAGACAACAAATACCGAACCTTCTCCAACAAGGTACGATTCATCTCTTTGGCTACACCATCTTTCCTATTTGTGAAGTGGGTAACAATACCATTGTTCTGACCAAATTGCAGGAAAGAATTATTTTACTCCTCAACATGATCATACTGAAGCACCTTGATCTCCTACCTGTCTGATTATCCTTCCACTTCATCAACAACTCTAGGGCTTCAACTCTTTGTCTCATCGGCTATACCCAGCAGCGCCTAAAATAATCATTTACAACTGAGACAATGTACCGATGACCTCCAAATGATGCAGTCTTGGTAGGACCCCAAACATCCACGTGAACCAACTCAAGAAGATCATGCAAATGGTGAGTATTGGTACCGAATTTTACCTTCTTGTCAAAAACACAACTGTCACGTGCTTCCAAACGGCAGGTTGATACACCTCCCAATGCTTGATCTGTCTTCAAGCCAACTTGTCCGAGCCCACTGTGCCATGATCTGGTGGAATCGCCATCCAACTGTCCTAAAGACGCCAATCCAGTAACTGCACTACTCATTAAGTAGTACAAATTGTTGCATCTGATGCTCTTCAGAACAACCAACGAGCCGCTAGACATCTTGGGAACGCCTTCTCCAAGAGTTCTTCTGAGACCCTCCATTTCCAAAGCTCCAACCGAGATTATATTTTTCGTCATACTAGGAATATATCTCACCTCCTTCAACTCTCTCAATGTCCCATCATACATCCTGACATGAACTATACCCTTACCAATCATCTGGCATGTGGGATCATCTCCCATAGATATCAAACTACCATACAGCTCCTCAAAGCGCAAACAACTCCCTTCTGTGACAAATGTGGTAGGTAGAGCCCGTATTCAATACCACTCAGACGCATCTGGATGACAACCTGATGGTTTACTAGAAAGTGAAAAGCAAAAAGAGTCAGAATCATTACCATCTAACCTTATGACATTGGCCTCTGATCGTGACTCTTTCTTGAGCTTATTGAGTTTTGGATAATCACTTTTCCAGTGTCCTTTCTCTTTACAGAAGGCACACTGATTCTTTTCCAATTTGTAATTACCAACCATGGGCTTTCAATTAGATTTCTGCTTATTTCCTCTGCTTTAGTTTGGATTACTTTCTCTCGCGGTCAATACCTTTGCCGAAGTGTCACTAGTAAAACACTCATTGTCTTTCCTCTTCAATTCAAAGTTCATAAGAGCAATGGTCACCTCACTGTAGCTAAGGGATGTTTTTCCATTGATCAAGGTAAGCACAAAGGTTTCATATCCCTCATTAGTGAAAAAACTCAACAATATCAACGATTTGTCTTCATCCTCGATCACTACATTCAAATTTGCCAAATTCGTGAGAAGCTTCGTGTAAATATTGATGTGATCACTAATGGAGGTTCCTCTCTTCAACTGAAAACGGTAAAGTCTCCTTGTCAAATGCAAGCGGCTCTTGACGCTCTTCTTCAAGTACTTGCTCGCTAGAATCTCTCAAATCGATTTCGCAGAATTCTCATTCATCACATCATACTTTAGATCCTGTGTTAACTAAGATCTAATGGCGCCGCATGCCGTCTTATTCATTTTTTTTCAAACTTTCTCATTTACTTCTACCGGTCTCTCTTGAAGCTCAAGAGTATCATTCAAATTCTGCGCATTCAACGCATCCATTATCCGTATCTTTACAATTCAAAATTGTTTTTGCATCAAACTTCACATCTATTTTCATGTGATGAACATTCTGAATGTTTTTTACTACAAAAGAATCACTCTCACTGGATGTTTCTCCGGTCATTTCGTCAAATCTCACAACCACACAAACGGAACAACTATTGAATGAAACTACTAATGATAAAGTTCAGATTTTTACTTTCAATTGAAACCCAAAGATGAGTTTTCAATTGATCTCTCCATCAAGATTGAAGACGAGTCCAATATGGTAAAAATCCGATTTTTATCCAACCGAAGCTTCCAACTCCAAGATCCAAGCTTCAAACCAAAGATCCACTCCACCAAACAATTATAGACCAGATCCAATCCGATAAAAAAAATCAATTTTTTATCCAATAAAAATCCATTTTTATCCAATAAAAGCTTCAGATCCCGAAAATCCAAGCTTCCAATCAACGATCCGATCCACCAAACTTAGCCCAAGCGTTGCTTAGAGTTCTGATACCACTTGTTAGCCCTCCAACATGCCAAAAATACAAACCTTTGATGCACAAACACACCACAAAGAGAGGGAGATAAAGGTTTACGAGGTTTAGCAAAATGCCTACTTCCCCGTGACAGAAGAGAGAGATCTATTGATATACACAAGATTACATGAGGATTATAATTGGTTCTCTTAAGAACTCACTCAGAAAATGCTTACCCCTAAAAGTGGGTTACATCCTCTATTTATAGGGAGGAGAAGAAACCTCCAAACAGCTCCAAGTAGGGTTGAGAATCAGTTCTGACCTGACTGTCGGTCAACCAGCCGGTCAACCGTTTCGGTCGATCGCCCGGACGACCGCTGTCATTGCAGGACTTACTGGAAATGTCGGTCGATCAGGCGGACGACCGACCCAACTGGGTTCCTCTTCCTCGTGCAACATCAGTCGACCAGGCTGATCCAAGCCTTGTGCATGTCGGTCGACCGCCCAATCGACCGAAGTCTTGTCATAGAGTTTAAAAAACTCAATCTCCTATTTTTGCCCTCTCTCTCTCTCTCTCTCTCTCTCTCTCTCTCTCTCTACAGGGCCTAGACATGATAGATCCAGTAATTTGGAAAGTATAGTTATGTGTTATGAAAAAGGATTGCTTTATAAAGTAAAGGTTTCATTAAAGACCTGGAGTAGGATTCCGACCAGAGAAATTTTCAAACTAGAGAAATATAATGGGAACATTTTCAATTAGGTGGGTTTTGCAAATGCACAACTAGCCTTTTTCCGTACTTGTTGGAAATGAATCCCTGAGAACAGATAAATATGGCGCAATTTAGTTTTGCCCCTAGATGGACATATGTCAATAAAAGATGTTGGACAGATATGCCTTTGTTGCAATATATACCCTTCAGATATTTTGAAATATTCATATAAACCACCCTCTCTGCAGTGATTTATCCTGTTTGCTGATTTGATTGTCGAAAAGCGAAAGAATATGTCACCCTTAAATAGACCCCAAGTGCATCTCAGCCTTATCTTCACCCATCTTGTGGAAAATGAAACTACTCAATGTCCAAAGAATCGTAGAAAGAGGCTCTTGTTCTCTGGATATGGTGTATGGGACAAATTAGATTCTACAACCCCTTGAGTCCATTGGGCTTAAGAAGTTCACGGAGGAGTTACCATTGATTAAAAATGAGCACTCTGTAAGTGTTCTGAATTTGCAAATGGAAGTATATACATCAATGAATCTGAGGCAGATGTTCTCAGCGTAATTGTTTTTTTCCTTTATATATTTAAGGAAGAACTCTGTAACTGGCAATTGACCTCACTTATTTTTTTTCTCACTTTAATCTTAAAATTGTTGCATAACAGAAGAAGTAATATTTCGTTAACCACTGATGTCAATTTTGTTGAGGGGTGACAGGAACTCCCAACATCTGATCTTGGTTTTAACTTGCCTTCTGCTCTTCTGCTGCAATATCTTCAGTACTTCAGTTTAATTTCTGTTCTTGCCATGGGTATTGCAGGGTCTCTTGCTGAACCATGATGAAATAGCTTCATACTTCAACCGGAGAGGGGGGTCTGTAATATTCCTCTTCAGAAGAAATCTCCTTCGGTGCTGGGTTTCGATACTCGCAAATAATCATGACAGAGATATAAAGCAACTGAATGGGACAAGGTATTGTTCTTTCTTGATTCAAAACTAACACCTGATTGAAGCATATGTTGAGCCCTGACAACAACCAGAAGAGGAAACCCTAGATCTCCTTGGCACGAAGAACAATTCCCAATAGCAGCACAAATATCACAACTCAGAGAAAGAACACGAAAACAAAGATTAACGAGGTTCGGCCTTGTTGCCTACGTCCTCGGGGCAAAGAAAGAGAGTTTCTATTGATTGGATTAATCAATTACAATAGATGCAGCACATCTGAGTATCAAGAGAGCTATTACTTTCCTTGGTACAGCAAAACCCTAGAAAATTCGCCTTAAATACATCAGATTTCTAATTCAGTAAAACAGCCCGTAACCTGACTGTCGGTCGACCGACCCTATTCGCCGGTCGACCGGGCCGGTCGACCGGGCCCAACCGAGAGTTGGGTCACTTCAGTCGGTCGACCGGGCGGTCGACCGAGCTGATGCCTTGTGCATGTTGTGCACGTCGGTCAACCGGACCGGTCGACCGAACTCCTGCTACTGCGGGCGGTCGACCGGGCCGGTCGACCGAACTCCTGCTGCTGCTGCTGCTGACCTGCTTTTGCTGCTGTCCTTCCTCCGTCGACTTCCTCGACGATCCTTGTCGACTTCCTCGACTACATCCTTTCTCTTTCCAACAATTCTCCACCTCGGTGAAGATTCTTCCAAATCAGAGCCGAACTGTTCATCGACTCGAAAGCGGTTGCACCAATGTGGTTGCTACGTACCCTGCCCAAGGGATCAAGCCATCCGTAGTTCGTCCAAATGAGCTTCAACAAGCTCAAACTATCTGAAGGACATGGAGCAAAACCTTGCAATGTGCAAACTTGACTCCTGACACCACCTTAGTAAGCATGTCGGCGGGATTCTCCGATGTGTGAATCTTCAGCAGTTCGATATCACCCTATTCTAGAATCTCCCGAACGAAATGGTACCTGACGTCGATGTGCTTCGTCCGTGCATGATAGACCTGGTTCTTGGCTAAGTAAATAGTGCTCATACTGTCACAGTTAATCTCCAGCAGATCCTGTTCCACTCCCAAGTCATCAAGCAGGCCTTGAAGCCAGATCGCCTCCTTCATAGCCTCCGTCATGGCCATATACTCGGCCTCTGTGGTAGACAACGCGATGGTAGACTGCAGTGTGGAGCACCAACTCACCGGTGCTTGAGAGAATGTGAATACATACCCTGTTGTAGACCGGCGCTTTTCAAAGTCACCTGCATAGTCGGAATCAACATATCCGATGCAATCTTACTTCCCCGTGGAGTCCTTCTCAAATACCAAACCGACATCAATAGTTCCTTTGATGTATCTCAAGATCCATTTCACTGCCTCCTAATGACCATGTCCTGGATCATGCATATATCTGCTGACCATGGAGACAGCTTGTGATAGATCTGGTCTCGTACACACCATAGTGTATATAAGATTACCGACTGCGTTAGCATATGGAACGTGAGTCATATACTCACGTTCTTGAACACTCTTCGGAGACATCTTAGCAGATAACTTGAAATGAGGAGCCATAGGTGTACTTACAGACTTCGTATCCTTGCTGATATTGAACCTCTGTAGTACCTTCTGTAAATACCCCTTCTAAGTCAAGCTCACCCTGCCAATCCTTCTGTCTCTAGTGATTTCCATGCCTAACACTTTCCTGGCTTCACCAAGGTCCTTCATCTCAAACTCTGAAGATAGATCCCTCTTCAGTGCATCAATGGCAGATCTCGACCTCGAAGCAATCAGCATATCATCTACATACAGAAGTAGATAGATATACTCCCCTGTGGTAGCTTATTGTAGTACACACATGGGTCATAGTAGCTGCGTGTGTACTTCTTCCCTCTGATGAAGCTGTCGAACCACTTGTACCACTGCCTTGGAGACTGCTTCAGTCCATACAGCGACTTCTTCAGTTTACATACCATTTCTTCCTTCCCTACAGTCTTGAACCCTGTTGGCTGAGTCATGTAGATCTCCTCCTCTAGATCGCCGTGGAGAAAGGCGGTCTTCACATCGAGTTGATCAAGGTCCAACTCATACTGTGCCGCCAAAGCCAATAGAATACGAATTGACGAATGTTTAACAACAGGAGAGAATACCTCATTGTAGTCAATTCCTTCCTTCTGAGCATAGCCTTTAGCTACCAATCTGGCCTTGTAGCGCACCGAATCTTCTTTGAGAGATCCTGCTTCTTAGCATACACCCACTTACAGCCTATAGCCTTCTTCCCTTTGGGCAACCTAGTGAGTTCCCAAGTGTCGTTCTTGTAGAGAGACTTCATCTCTTCATTCATGGCTTCTTTCCACATCTTCGATTCCGAACTGATCTCAGCTTCTCTGAAGGTGGACGGGATAGCCTCCTTAACGACTGGAAATGCATACGCTACGACCATATCTGTAGTGAGCCAACCTGGTTTCCTAATAGTTCTTCTTGGTCTTTCAACTGCAGTAGAGTCAGGAACATTACCCATGACCTGTTCTTGACCCTCTTCAACTTCAGCATCTTCTTCAACTGCTTGATCACTGCCCTGTGTCACCTGGGTATGATCCTCACCGATGCTGAATCCTCTAGAGATGGTGATTTGCATCAATCTCCACCTGCTGCGATATCTCCTTGGTCTTGCTAGTCTCCACCTGCTGAGAGACCTTAGGCTTCATCATAGAAGCCTCATCAAAAGTGACATCCCTACTGAGAAGAAACTTCTTATCCGTTGGATCCCAGATCTTGAACCCTTTGATTCCTCGCTTGAAACCGACGAACACACCTTTCTTTGCTCTTGGGTCTAATTTATCATCTTTGACATGATAATAGGCTGGACAACCGAACACCCGTAGCAAATTATAGTCAGCAGCTGTTTTTCCCGACCAAGCCTCGAGACGGCAACCTATTCACAAGGTAGCATGCATATGCCAAAGCCTCAGCCCAAAACTTCTTTGATAAACTGGCATGGACAACATACACCGGACCTTCTCTAGCAAAGTCCTGTTCATCCTCTCCGCTACCCCATTCTGTTGCGGTGTCTCTCGTACCGTGATGTGTCTCTCTATGCCCTCATCAAGGCATAGCTGAAGGAAAGGATCGGATTTGTATTCTCCTCCATTATCAGAACGGAGGACCTTGATTTTCCTTCCAGTGCTTCTCTCTAAGTTCTTCTTCCACTTCACGAACAGTTACAGTTCTAGGACTTCTCCTTTGTGTCGCATGGTATATACCCAGCAGCGCCTAGAATAGTCATCAATAAACGACACAAAGTAATGGTTACCTCCAATCGATGCAGTCTTGGTAAGTCCCCAGACATCAGTGTGAACATAGTCAAGAATCCCCTCGGTGCAATGTGTTGCTGTGCCGAACTTCACCTTGGTCTTCTTGCCGATGATACAATGTTCACAGAATTTCATCTTGCAGGTTCCGCACCCTTCAATAACCCTTGCCTTGCAAGAGTTTGCAATGACTTCTCTCCTACATGTCCCAGCCTCATGTGCCAAAGCCTGGTAGAATCTTCATCTGAACTGGTAGAAGTCGCCACTTGCCCTGTCACCGTACTACCCTTCAAGTAGTATAGATTGTTCCGGCGATCGGCCTTCAACACCACCATCGAACCTTTTGTCATCCTAAGGACTCCTTTAATTGACACCCCAAGGCCCAATGACTCCAAAGCTCCAACGGAAATCAGGTTTCTCTTCAACTGAGGTACATACCTCACTTCCTTCAGCTCCCTAACCATCCCATCAAACATTTTAATTTGGATTGTACCTACACCCTCCATGATGCATGGATGATCATCGCTCATAACGACTGAACACCCTCCAGCTTCTCAAAGCTAGAAAACCAGTCCCGATTAGGGCATACATGGTATGTAGCACCTGTATCATGATCCACTCATTATCACCTGAGTAGCCTATGATGGGAGTAGTAACTGAAAATGAGAACACCGACGAATCTGAGTCTGATCCATCTGCCTTTGATTTACTGCTCTGAGTACTAACCACCTTTGCGAGATTTGCCTCAGACTTCGACTCCTTCTTCTTCCCTTTAAACTTCAGACAGTCCACTTTTCAGTGCCCTATCTCTCTGCAGAAGGCACATGATTCTTCTTGAGATCCCTAAACCCCGGCCTGGAATTTGATCTTCCTCTTTCCTCCTTGCCCTTGCTTGATGAACCCCTGCCTCTTACTGTTAGTGCCTCCGCCGATGAGCTTGACTGAGAAGGATGTCTCTCCTTTCTCCTCGTCTCATAGTTTGCTAATGCAGACGACACCTCATGATAGTTCAGAGTCTGTCTACCATTGATAAAGGTTAGAGTGAATGTCTCATACTCCTCCGCCGGGAGTGAGTTCAGGAGGATCACTGCCTTGTCTTCCTCATCTATCTTGACATCCACGTTCACCAAATCTGTAAGAAGCTTAGTGTAGCGGTTGATGTATTCATTCACGGAGCTCTCCTTCTTCATCTGAAACCTGTACAGCTTACTCTTCAGCTGCAATCTCGACTCGATACTCTTGGTCAGATATTTCTTCTCAAGGGTCTCCCACAAATGCTTCACCCACGTCTCGTGTAACACAAGATATTTGATGTCTTGTGTTAGACACGAACGAATCAACCCACACGCAGACCTGTTCATCTTCTCCCACTCTTCATCAGTGGTCGTACTTCGCTTCTTCTCCAGAAGGAGAGTATCCTCGAGGTTCGATGCATCAGGGCATCCATAACCTCACATCTCCACATCCCGAAATTATTTGTGCCATTGAACTTCACCACATCTATCCTCGGATGAGAATTCATGGTCTTAACTGAAGTACTTTCTTCTGCCATCTATCTAGATCCTCTATATGTGCGGAAAAAAGAACTGGAAATAGATACCAACTTCGATAAAAATCAGATTTTTACCTTCTTCCCGAAACCCTAAATTGAGTTTCTGACTGGATCTACTCCACCGATGATTCCCTGAGCACTCCTTGTGTTGTTCTGTGATCGACACACGATCTCACGAACAAGACTACCGCTGATATGAGATCGACACACGATCTCCTCCGAAACAGCTCCCGAAGCCCTCCGAATCTCCAGAAAAATCCCAAGCGAAACCTGGGAAGCTCTGATACCACTTGTTTAGCCCTGACAACAACCAGAAGAGGAAGCCCTAGATCTCCTTGGCACGAAGAACAATTCCCAATAGCAACACAAATATCACAACTCAGAGAAAGAACACGAAAACAAAGATTAACGAGGTTCGGCCTTGTTGCCTACGTCCTTGGGGTAAAGAAAGAGAGTTTCTATTGATTGGATTAATCAATTATAATAGATGCAGCACCTCTGAGTATCAAGAGAGCTACTACTTTCCTTGGTACAGCAAAACCCTAGAAAATCCGCCTTAAATACATCAGATTTCTAATTCAGCAAAACAGCCCGCAATCCGACTGTTGGTCGACCGACCCTATGCGCCGGTCGACCGGGCCGGTCGACCGGGCCCAACCGAGAGTTTGGTCACTTCAGTCGGTCGACCGGGCGGTCGACCAAGCTGATGCCTTGTGCATGTTGTGCACGTCGGTCAACTGGACCGGTCGACCGAACTCCTGCTGTTGCTGCTGACCTGCTTTTGCTGCTGTCCCTCCTCCGTCGACTTCCTCGACGATCCTTGTCGACTTCCTCGACTACATCCTCTCTCTTTCCAACAGCATAACCATTTCTTGGTCACTGCCACCGGCTCAAGTAATCATTCACTAGGCATTCATCAATACTTTATGATATCCTGAGGTTGTGGTTTATTCTGTAACTCAGACTGATGTAGTAGCAAGATATAAGCCAACACTCAATTTGACGTTATTGGTTCCAACTCTGAAACAAGCTGATAAGATGACAGTGGATGGGTTGAAACACTTCAAGAGTACCGGCCATATTGTTCTTTACTACGAGGAGGATCTTGTTCATAATCGCACGATAAGCTCTCTATGATTTCCTAATATGATGGTAGTTACCTTAGCATTAGAATCACGGCCTCTTACCTAAATTCTGTCCTAAAATTGTTGTCACAGAAACTGATGGATGTTTTAGAGTTCCTAAGGGTGCCTCAGAGAAAGCGAGTCGCCAGGTGAAAATACACAGAAAGCCATTGTCTGAGCAGATTGAGAACTGGGAGGCAGTCACAAAAACCCTCAAGGGAACAAAAATATGAATGCTTCCTGCAATCTAACTAGAAAATGAACTCTCAACCATCAGCTTGTGTCGTTGTAAATAATTTCTTGATTCTTTTGTTTCATATCAAGCAGGTTTTCTCGTCTATCACCTGTTCTCAAGTCAAAAAAATTTTAGTTATTTATTTCACAGGTTTCTGAGAGTTTTTTGTCTTCCGATTTGTAAGAAAATATTTTAATACATTATGTAAGTAATGCATGCAATCTAGCAAAGTTATTCTTTACATTCTTTTGAAGACTTTGTTGCTTGCACTCTCCTCTGTGAACAAATGATATTACTGAAGCAATACTGATTAAAATCGATATGATTTTTATTATAGAGTCAGATGGTTTGGAAATATTGTTTGTAGAGGCAACAGTGCACATGAAAGATGGAAGGCTTAACAGAAACACGTGAAGGTTAAAAATTAGCTTCAGCAAGGGTATTGAACTAGCATGTGGTGAAGGCTATGAACAGCAAAGTGGAATAAAAGTGCACATATTGCTAAAAAGGAGTTAGCAAGTGAAGAATCCAAACCTCACATGACCAATGATTATGATAATTTCTACAATTACTGTGTTATCTTTCTCTTTCTTTAACTTGATTAGCTTGAGAAATCCTCTTGTTTTTACTGATATTATCTTGTACCCTTTCTAAATGATTATAAGATGAGCAAAAGTTTTTTATTTTTTATTTTTAAAAGAAAGGTGCTGTTTTATTAGCTTGATTGAAACAGTACAGTCAATAGTTTTATATGATAAGGGCTTTCTTAGAAGTCCAATACGAAGTTATTTAAACAATTAGCATGGTGCAAGAAGACCAAACTTTGTATGCAAAAAGGAAGGTATCTCTCTATCTCAGGTAATGATAAACCATTTATCCAAGATTTTTTGCATTTTGCCCTTCCAGAAGTCCAAGTTCACAGTTCTGAATATACGTTCTTCAAACTGTTAGGATTTCGCTTTATCTCAGTATATGGTTTGTGCTTGTGTACACCTACTATCATATTGTACTCGCACCCAATGGCTATAGCCGCTATACGAATGTAACTCATAACCTCATGATGAAGATGTGACAGATTCTTTTCCCACAGGACACATGGATATACCTTGTGCAAACTGGTCAATATCCAACAAAACTACCTTACCCATGTTTATAGGACATTCTGCCACCAGGCAGACAGACATATGAAATCATATTATTCATCTCAAGGATACATGCAAAGAAGTCAGGCCGATAAGATCCTCTCATCATTAATGTGCTAGATATTTTAGTCAAATATAGATAAAAGTGTTTGTAGAAAATTCCTTAATCGGGGAAAAGTAACTACGAAAGAAAGATAATGCATTGAAATAAAGAAGTAGACCAATCAAAGGCTAGCCATCTGAAAATTTACATGGAAAACACTGGAAATGTATGTACACGTATTGTAAAGCAAATAAATCAACTTATAGAAGATCAATCTCAAAAATAGAAAGCAAAACAAAACATTGTATATCCAGTGTTCTGTAAGCTCAGGAGTGTGCGCACGCCTGTGTATTAACAGGGTATTTTCATTTTGAACAGCAGCAATACATACCGGGTGCTATTGTTCTGCTTCCCTCATGTCATGTTGCCGTCATCCTCCACACCAATACCAATATGTATGACTCTCGAGCCAAGGATTCTTCTGGCTTATCTAAAGGAAGAAATTATTGTAGAATCCAGTACTCGAAAGCATCCTGCTAGTTGTTGATGCTCCTGGAGAAAATCATGA
>JAVJIF010024454.1:0-53854 GCA_038442645.1 Agave tequilana | reverse complement strand
ACAATGTGTACAAGTGTACACATGAGCATACATGGTGTGATGGTGTCCGTGAGGGCATGTGTATGCCGTGGAGGGTGTGCATGTATAATAGATGAACTTGTTTCTTTCGAAACAAAGTTTCCAAACGTGTATGGCTCTTGGCACAATGGCTCAAAGTGGAGCCCAAACAAACTACACTCTTCTTAAGCAAACAAATATCATCATTAATTCTAGAAGAAGAGGTACATGCAATAGGTATGCTAGGTGAAACTACACTAGCATGGCAAACATGAGAATCTATTTCATTTTTCAAAGATTTATTTTTATTTATACAAATCTCTAATTCTTTTGAAATAAATTCAATTTCATTTTTCAAAGAATGGTTACCTTTTAAAACGAAATCAAGTTTTGAAGTTAGAGATTCATTTTTCTTCAAAACATTTTCACAATCATTTTTATTTTTCAAAATTTTATTTTCATTTAAAACAAGATCAAGTTGAGATTTCAATGAATCCCTTTCATTTGAAATCTCCTCTTTCTCTTGCAAAATAATATCAAGTCTAGAAATCAAAATTTTATTTTCATTGTTAAGGCCTAGACTTTTCTTTTCAAAATCTTATATTTTTCTATTAATTTTTCACAAACAATAGAAAGTTCTTCATTCAAGGCATGGGCATCAATATTCTCATCACATGAAGAACTAGCATACTCATTACAATCTAGTTGAGATTCCGAATATACCTCAAGGGAGTCATTCCCTTGGACCGTATAGCATTGTTGTGGCTCGGATTCATCTCCACTAGATTCCTCCTCTTCTTGTTGGATAGGCGTTTGAAGCTTGGAGGTGGTGGTTGTTGTCAACATATTTCACACTGCAAATGCGGAATCAAAGTTAGAAGCAAGCATAAGATATTCTTTAGGTAGCGTGCTTCTAATGGCCTCAAGGGCTTGTGCATTGGCCCTACATGCTTGCTATCACTAAGGAAGGATTCCTTGGTAATGGCAAGGTGAACCTTATAACCTAGGGCTTGTAGGTAAACGGACATCTTAGCCTTCCAAACAACAATGTTGGAAGGGTCAAAACTAGGTGGGGTCATGAAGTCTATGGATGTAAACTATATGTGTGCAAGCAAGCAAATGCAAATGATGGACTAGCAAACCAAGATCTCACTCCTAAGATGTTAAGCCTAAGTATCAGGAGCGTAGGCTCTGATACCAATTGCAAACACCTAGAGGGGGGGTGAATAGGTGTAAGTGCTAATCTAGAAACTAAGTGCGCTAAATGCGGAAGCTTAAAAACTAATTTCAACACACTTAATACAACCAACAAGTGTAGCCGAATTTCCCGTGAAGGGCTCTGGACTAACTCCTCTTGATTCCCCTAGATATGGGTTGAGGTGCTATATGAAGCTCTTGTGGTTAAGTACAAGTGAGGCACACACAAGCAAACCAAGCATATAAATGATATAGCAATATGAAACAATGCAAGGCACAACACAAGTATGAATGATATGACAATATGAATAATGCAATGCACAAATAAAAGAGAGAGAGAGAGTTAGGAGACAATGGATCAAACGCTAACAACAAGATATGTTTCGAGGTTCGAGCCCCTACCTCTACATCCTCGCCTTCACCACCGTGAAGGATTTCCAATCCACTATCTCCCACCGAGGGAACCTCCACCGAGGAGGATTTGTTACAACAAAGGGAGTACCAAACTCCTCTCAAACACCGCCTCACAACCGAGGGGTAGGCGCGTAGCCAATACAATCACAATCACCTCTACCGAAGAGGGATACAACCAAACTCCACCTCTCACTAGAGGGAGCAAACACCACTCCGATCAACCTCTACCAAAGAGGGATACAACAAGTCAAGGAGGGTTTACAACTTGGAGGCTCAATCAACCTCAAACAATCTCTTTTCCACAAAACAAAGATCCTAAATAGATTAGGATAGAAGATAAGCTCAAGTGTGAAAAACTAAGTTTTTGGAAAACAAAAACTCAAAGAAAAATACTTGGGAAAACTCTTGTAAAAGATAGAAAATGCTCCCAAAATACTCTTTTCTTTGATTTTTTCAAAACCTAAAACAAATAAGATTGGAAGTTTAAAGCTCAAAATACTTTTGAAAACTTGTTTTTAACACTAGGGAAACAACAATTTTTCTCTTGTAAAAACCTTGGCCAAAATCCCAAAGAAATGGGTTTGTATAGGCCAAAACAGAAAACTAGCCGTTAGGCTGATCTGGCAGCCTGACAGGCTTGCGGTCGACCGCCCGGTCGACCGCCAACGGTCATAAATATGACCGTTGGGCCATCCCGGTTGACCCCCCGGATACAGAGAGCAGAGCTCTTTGGTCCGGTCGACCGCCCGGTCGGCCGGCCCAGTGTCTGCCAGACGTGCACAAGGCTGTGCACGTCGGTCGACCGTAACGGTCGACCGGCCCTTGGTTCGGTCGACCGTGCGGTCGGCCGACCTGGCCTGTCAGCCACAGTCTGGGTCAGAAAACAAGTTTAAAATATTTTTCAGAAAATCTTTTATCTCTTCTAAAAATCCCCAAAAATAGTTTTAACATTTTGCATTGATATATAAACATGTGATAAAAAGTTTAACTCAAATATCATGCAGTTAGACTATTTTTGTGTTTTGAAAGTTTTACCAAAAATCAAAACTTGTATTTTATCAAACTTGGATTTTTCACTATATGAATAGGAAAGTCAAAATAAGTTTGTATAAGAAGTTTAAGCATGCATGTATAACTAGAATACATCTACTATACATATAAACCATTTAAACTTGTTTTGATCTACTATTCATGAAAACCAAATCCAAAACATAAATCTTGTGTGTGTTGTGAACTTGAGCATATCAACTATACTAAGCTTTACAAATGGATCTAAACACACTAAACTATGGATACCTAAGTCTTCTTGACGATCTTCATCTTCAAGTCGACTCGGTCCAAACACCGTGATCCAACGAGCATGGCTATGTATCATCTTGACGCTCGGGCTCGGGAATCACCAAGTGAAGGCTTCCAAACTCCTCTTTTTGAAGCAATCACCAACTAATATCTTGATTAATGATCTGTAACTAAAATCACAAGATTATTAGTAAACATAACTACATGAGTTAATCATCATCAAAACTAGGGTGGAAGGCCTTCGGGCCAACACATCCATGTATCATGGAGGGTGTAGGAACAATCCAAATCAAGAAGTTTTATGGGATGATAAGGGAACCGAAGGAAGTGAGGTATGTACCTCAATTGAAGAGAAACCTAATCTCTGTTGGAGCTTTGGAGGCATTGGCCTTGTGGCGTCAATAAAGGAGGGAGTCCTTAAGATGACCAAAGGCTCGATGGTGGTATTGAAGGCCGTTCGCAGGAACCATCTTTACTACTTGAATGGTAGTACTGTTACAGGATAAGTGATGGCTTCTACTAATTCAGATGAAGACTCAACCAGGCTATGGCATATGAGGCTGGGACACGCAGGAAAAAAGTCTTTGCAAACTCTTGCAAGACAAGGAGTATTGAAAGGTGCCAGAACCTGCAAGCTGGAATTTTGTGAACACTGTATCATCGGAAAGAAGACCAAGGTGAAGTTCGGCACAGCAACACATTACACCAAGGGGATTCTGGACTATGTTCAAACTGACGTTTGGGGACCTACCAAGACTGCATCAATTGGAGGTAACCATTACTTTGTGTTGTTTATTGATGATTATTCTAGGCGTTGTTGGGTATATACCATGAGACACAAAGGGGAAGTCCTAAAATTATTTGTGAAGTAGAAGAAGAACTTGGAGAGAAGTACGAGAAGGAAAATCAAGGTCCTCCGTTCAGATAATGGGAGAAAATATAAGTCTGATCCTTTCCTTCAACTATGTCTTAATGAGGGCATAGAGAGGCACTTCACAGTGGGAGACACCGCAACAGAACGGGGTAGTAGAAAGGATGAACAAGACTTTGCTAGAGAAGGTCCGTTGTATGTTATCCAATGCCGGTTTATCGAAGAACTTCTGGGCTGAGCCTTTGACATATGCATGCTATCTTGTGAACAGGTTGCCTTCGTCTGCGATAGGGGGGAAAACTCCTCTCGAGGTTTGGTCAGAAAAAACAGCTGCTGATTATGATTTGCTAAGGGTGTTTAGTTGTCCAGCCTATTATCATGTCAAAGATGATAAGTTAAACCCAAGAGTAAAGAAGGGCTTGTTCGTCGGTTTCAAGAAGGGAATCAAAGCGTTCAAGATTTGGGATCCAACGGACAGGAAGTTTCTTCTCAGCAGGGATGTCACATTTGATGAGACTTCTATGTTGAAGCCTAAGGTCTCTCAGCAGGTGGAGACTAGCAAGACCAAAGATGTATCGCAGCAGGTGGAGAATGATGCTAATCCACTATCTCTAGAAAGTTTAGCATCGGTGAGGATCATACCTAGGGTGACACAAGGTAATGATCAAGCAGATGAGGAAGAGGCTGATGATGAAGAGGGTCAAGAACAGGTCATGGGTAATGTTCTTGACTCTACTGCAGTTGGGAGACCAAGGAGAAACACACGGAAACCAGGTTGGCTCACTACAGATATGGTCGTGGCTTATGCACTTCCGGTCGTTGAGGAGGCTATTCCGTCCACCTTCAAAGAAGCTGAAATCAGTTCAGAGTCGAAGTGTGAAAAGCAGTCATGGAAGAAGAGATGAAGTATCTCTACAAGAACGACACCTGGGAACTCACTAGGTTGCCCAAAGGGAAGAAGACGATAGGCTGTAAGTGGGTGTATGCAAAGAAGTAGGGATCTCTTAAGGAAGATATGGTGCGCTACAAGGCCAGATTGGTAGCAAAAGGCTATGCTCAAAGAGAAGAAATTGACTACAATGAGATATTTTTTCCTGTTGTAAAGCATTCGTCAATTCGCATCTTATTGGCTTTGGTGGCACAGTACGAGTTGGACCTTGATCAACTCGATGTAAAGACCGCCTTTCTCCATGGCGATCTGGATGAAGAGATCTACATGTCTCAGCCGACAAGGTTCAAGACTGCAGGGAAAGAAGATATGGTATGTAAGCTGAAGAAGTCGCTGTATGGACTAAAATAGTCTCCTAGACAGTGGTACAAGCGGTTCGACAGCTTCATCAGAAGAAAGAAGTACACACGTAGCCACTATGACCCACGTGTGTATTACAACAAGCTACCGACAGGGGAGTATATCTATTTACTACTATATGTAGATGATATGCTTATTGCTTCAAGGTCCAGATCTGCAATTGATGCACTGAAGAGGGACTTATCTTCTGAGTTTGAGATGAAGGATCTTGGTGAAGTAAAGAAGGTGCTAGGCATGAAAATTATCGAGACCGAAGGGTTGGCAGGGTGAGCTTGACACAGAAGGGTATTTGCAAAAGGTACTTCAGAGGTTCAACATCAGTAAGGATGCGAGTCCGTAAGTACACCACTGGCTCCTCATTTCAAGTTATCTGCTACTATGTCTCCAAAGAATGTTGAAGAACGTGAGTACATGACTCACGTTCCATATGCTAGCGCAGTTGGTAGTCTTATGTATGCTATGGTGTGTACAAGACCAGATCTGTCACAAGCTGTCTCTATGGTCAGTAGGTATATGCATGATCCGGGACATGGTCATTGGGAGGCAGTGAAGTGAATTCTGCCGTACATTAAAGGTACCATTGATGTTGGTCTGGTTTTTGAGAAGGACTCCACAGGGAAGCAGGATTGTATCGGGTATGTTGATTCCGATTATGTTGGTGACCTTGACAAGCGCCGGTCTACAACAGGATATGTCTTTACATTCTCTCAAGCACCGGTGAGTTGGCGCTCTATTCTACAGTCTACCATTGCATTTTCTACTACAGAGGCCGAGTATATGGCCATGACGGAGGCTATGAAGGATGTATTTGGCTTCAAGGCTTGCTTGATGACTTGAGGGTGGATCAGGATCTACTGAAGATCAATTGTGACAGTATGAGTGCTATTTATTTAGCCAAGAACCAGATATATCATGCACGAACGAAGCACATCGATGTCAGGTTCTATTTTATTCGGGAGATTCTCGATGAGGGTGATATTGAGCTGCTGAAGATTCACACAACGGAGAATCCCGCCGACATGCTTACCAAGGTGGTGTCAGGAGTCAAGTTTGTACATTGTAAAACTTTGCTCCATATCCTTCATGTAGCATGAGCTTGTTGAAGCTCTTTTGGATGAATTATGGACGGTTTGATCCCTTGGGCAGGGTACGTAGGCAACCACACTGGTGCAGCCACTTTTGAGTCGACGGTTCGTATGTTTCAGTTCGGCTCAGATTTGAGAAATCTTCACCGAGGTGGAGAATTGTAGGAAGAGGAGAGGAAGTCGAGGAAGTCGACGATGATCCAGAGATTCAGCAACAGCAGCAGCAGGAAAGTAGCAACAGCAGCAGCATCACGGTCGACCGGCCCGGTCGACCGTTGGGAAGCAGCAGCAGCAGCAGCACGGTCGACCGGCACGGTCAACCGGTGCCTTGGGTTGGTCGACCGACAGACGGGTTCGGGCTGTTTCGGAAAATTTGCTGAATTGGAATTCAGCCCAAATTAGAAACTGATTCCTAGGGTTTCTTTTGGGTATATGAGAGAGGCATAGCTCTCTTCATAATGTAATGCTTGAATACTGTTGACACTTAAAAAAGACAAGATTCTTATTGGTCCGAACAATGTCTAAACTTGTTGACATTTACAAAAGACAAGTGACAGACGAGCTGAAGACCAGTTTTCACCCATCTCCGAGGGACAAGAAAGCAACTTGGACTCCACTGATCCAGCAAGCAGACAGTGAACCCGGATTGTTTCTAAACAGACCTCAGCAGGTCTAAGGTGCTAGCACTTAGCATTACATGAGCCCAAAGGGATAGCCTCGCTTGAGAGGCTAATATCACTCGACTTCGCCTTGAAGCCATTCAAAGCCTCGCCAGGAAGCTAACTCGCAAACTTCGCCACAGAGGACTTCCAGCTCCGCCAAAGGGTTTCTTTCGGACTTCGCCAGAAGCTGCCTCTAGCTCCGCTACGAGCTCAATGCGGACGGCTCTGCTATGAATCTGCCACGGTCAACCTTTGACCAATCAAATCTCCGGATGAGATCGGATCCAATCAGATCAAATCTAATTAAGATCAAATCAGAGATCAAATTTGGCAGTTGATTGCCACAATCTCTTGACTCTTCTTAAAACGAGTAAGAAGATCAGGGGAAATCCTCCAACGATATGGAAAGGATCAAGAAGATCAACCGACCTGCCAATTCTAGCCTCGCAGCAAGGCTACTTTCCAGATTTTAAACAGATTCGATTCAATCTGTTTCCATATTTTCAAGGGACGATTATACCCTTGCTCTCCCTATAAATAGCCCGCCAGGGGTACAAGGAGACACACAGAGGAGGATGGATCGATCAAGAGAGAGAGGCATACAAGAGGACTCTACAAGCAGAGGCTTCTTCATAACGCACCGTGCGTTCTCGAATTCAGAGACCTTTTAGAGAATTGCTTTCTCTATTCAGGGTGTTGATACCCTAACATCGTCCTTCTTCTCAAGGAATCTCCGGAACCAGGCGAGAAGGAATTCCTAATTGAAGGCGGTTTTTGAGAAGCAGCAAGAGGGTTCTACCAACCTTCTGTTCTCTGATTCCCCGAACTAGGCGAGAAGGGAATCTCATCGCTCGCATCGTCAAAGGGACAAAGTGGTCGCGCGCTGACCAGACTCCTATCGGCACACTTCTTCAGAATCTCTGAGGAGATCTACTTGTAATCTTTTTTTAGAATACTTGTAATTTAGCTCCTCAAACTTTTTTTTGTAAGTTTTCCCCCTTTGCAAACATAATGGAAAACAAGATGGCGACTCCGCTGGGGACGAAATTCTCCACTGCCGAGAATCAAGTGTCGCAATGCGACGAACAGACCTTCGGGTCTAACTCTGAATTCAGAAAAGCCGGTGCAGCCAGAGCTTCTCTGGCCAAATCTTCAAGGAAAGTCTCTGCGGAGACTGAAAAGTTCTCTATGAACCTACTGCGGTTATTTGGCGCAACAAGGAAGCACGTCCGCAGTCTGATTCTTTTACTTGCGAGAACTTGGTAGTTCAGTTCGATCAAGCAAGATTTGAAGAAGTCCTCTCTGGGGGTGGCCCAACGCTTCGAGCACGGAAGCATAGGAGGGTTTCCACGACCAAGGTTTCAAATCAGAAACCGGAAGCAGAATTCTGCCAACACCCCTCAGCCTCGCGTGTGGCTAATCAGGTTCCCTGCGAACCTAAGTCTCCTCTGCCAAGGCGGATATGGAAACCTAAACAGAAGTCTTCGACCGAAGAGAAGGGCAAAATGCCTGTCTGCTCCAATCATGAAGTTACGACGGCAATCATACCGTCGTCCAATTCAAGGGCAGCGATGCCTCGCGCCGGCCTCGTTCTCATGAACGAAGCTACTGTACCACAGCGTACGCGCAGGGTCCATGACCGCGAAGCTGAAACCAAAGTACCATCTAAGGCTAATCGCCTTCGCAACAGCATAGCGGGAAAAGCACCGCAGCATGCTCCACTTTCCAGTGCGTCAAGCACTAAGTTCGCGTCTAATGGCGAAGCTAGAACTAAAGCACTATTCAGTGCTAATCCCGTCTGCAGGGATAAAAGAAGCAGGACATCGCCCTATGCGCGATCCAAAAGAGCCTTTGCGCTCGATTGCAGGGACCCGACCGGGTTCGATTTGAGGAAATTGTTGACGGATAAACAAACCTCTTCCCCCTATTGCCAACACAGGGGATGTCAACTGCTGACACTCCACTCGGTCCATTGCCGGCTGGGACCAATCTCCGCCACGCCTCCAAGACGACGGTCGGTTTTTGATCGACTATCGGTGCAAGTCCCGGTGAAACATCGCAAAAAGAGCATCTCGCGAGATTTACCCTCCGCATCCGTCAACATGACCGGAAGAGGACAAGAGTCCCCAGATCCAGACTACAGCCCAGGCTTGGGCGAAGTCTTGGTGCATGAAGAAGAGGGTGTTTTCCGAAACACCAGATCTAGGGTGGCGATACCCTACAATTACGAGCAGCCTTCTTCCTCGATGGCCCTAACCTCGTCACAGCCCACAAGATTACTCCAATCATCGGACGGAGAAGATGAAGATAGTGGGTACGCCTCTTCGGCGACAGTCAGTTCGGTACGAACAGACAGAGCATCAGTCAATATGGCTGATAACGTCAACGACGATCTTCGTTGGCGCCTGGAAGCCCAGGAGCAAACTTCCAAGACTCAGCAAGAGGCTCTGGATAATATTCAACAGATGCTCGCTCAACTCCTCAATAACCGGAATAACAATGATGCCGGGAGCAATCGCGATGAGGAGGAACACTTCAGCAATGAGCAACCAAAGCCGGAGAAATCCAAGGAGGGTTCTTCCTTAGACGCCGAAGTCCTTAAGGGCCTCCAAGCTCAGATCGCGTCCCTATCTCAGAGGGATGAATTAAAGAAGGTAGGGACAGTCCGTCCTTATCCGCTGGAGTGGGATTTGGTGCCATACCCGCCGAAGTTCAAACCGCCAACGCTGCATACCTATGATGGAGAGAGCTCGCCAAATCAGCACATCTACTATTTCCGGTCTCAGACCGGTAATGTTATAAGCAATGACGCCATAATGGCTAGGCTTTTCATTGGCACTTTAAGGGGGTGGAGTTTGACTGGTTTCGCAGTCTTCCCCGGGCTTTATCAACTCCTGGATTGACCTGAAAACTCGGTTCCTCTCTCGTTTCTATGAGGATGATACCGAGGTAACCATGGACAAACTCCTCTCCACTGTGCAGAGGAAGGGCGAATCTGTCCGTGACTACATTGAACGGTTCAGAAACTTATCCTTGATGTGCCCAGCTGGGATGCCATTACCCATGCTCTTGCAGACATGCAGACACAACTTCCTAGACCAAGTAGAAGTTCGCATGGGGGCTGTCAAAGCCCACACTTGGAAAGAATTGGTCGAACAAGCTGAGATAGCCGAGAAGTCGGCTAAAAAGTTCGAACCATCCGCTCCTAGAGGCAAGTGGGGGTGAACAACAAAGGGCGTGGCGACCTACCGCAATCCTCTCAAGCTAAAGGCAAAGAGACTATGTCTGTGGAACTATCCGGAGATGTGCAGTCAAAGGCAAGAAGAGCGGCTTCAACAATCAGGAGCCTAAGTTCCCTCCAAGCAGTACTCGTTCAAAGACGATCAGGTGGTCACCATATTCCATCTGCTCCACAAAAGGAACAAAATAAAGCTGCCAGATGCGCGGCGTCCCAATGAGATAGGGCGCACAAACGACCCTAAATACTGCCTCTACCACAGGATGGTTCACCATCCTACTGACAAGTGCTATGTCCTCAAGGATAGAATTCAAGCCTTGGTTGATGCCGGGGTTCTGACGTTAAAGACGGAGCAAAAGAAAGTCACTGCCAATCTGGTGACTCTTGAGTTCGGCAAAGCCCCAAAAATCACAGTTCCCGACGGGACTTATTCCGTCCCTGCGCCACGGTTGGAAGTCAAACATCTCCCAGCTACAGCTCAAAACAATAAGGGTCTTGTTCCCTTAACATTGGAGACAGGAGAAGTCATGTGGATACATCCAGACCTCGTCCAAAACGTACAGCGGGATCCAAAGCAGCCCAAGTCAAAGGGCAAGTCTTGCAATGTCATCTCCCTCCAGCCAGACGACGGCAATCTTACATCGGCTTCCCTCAGTGATTCCGAAGGAGAAAAGCATGCTTGCGCAGCGCAAGCCGATACGCCTCAGCAAATGGGCACCCGATCCGAAAATCATACTTAAGGCAGTATGAAAAGTCTACTGACGAGATACAACAGCAAACGACGTCAGTACAAGTACCAGCATCCACTCCAATCCCAGCCAAAGGGAAAGAAAAGCCTAAGGAGGTACGATTCGACCACGTGTTGAAGAAACCACCAGGCCAAGGGTTTGATACGCCCTTTCGGTTTGACATATTGGCTCAACTGGCCAATATCCCAGCTCGTATCACTATACACGAGCTCCTTCGCCTCTCAAAAGAGACAAGAGAAGCACTCAGGGATGCGCTAGCCAATTCAGAATCATTTCTGACATGCATGCCTGAGATCCCTAACAACGACGTCCAGTCTTCCTGCCCGGATGTCATCATGCACAATCAAAGGTGCCCGCTATTACCTTCACAGCGGAAGATATGCTTCTCAAAGACAACAAGCACGATCGACCTCTGTACTACACCGGATATATCGGTTCAACATGCATTGAGAGGGTACAAGTCGATCCGGGGTCCGCACTCAGCATTATCCCCAAAAGACTTCTCTACTTCCTCGGCATACCATTGTATAGGTTGTCCGCAACCACTACTACAATATACGGTTTCAACGCCGGGAGCAGTCATCCACTGGGAAAAATTCGACTCCGTTGCAGAATCGGGAGCCTAAAGTCAGAAGTGACATGCTATGTCATTGATGCTGACACATCATATAACCTGCTGCTGGGACGGCCATGGATCCATGCCAATTGGATCGTCCCTTCCACCCTCCATCAATGCTTCAAATATGTTGAAGATGATGCGACAGTACGAACTGTCTTTGCTGAGAAGCAACCATTCAAAGGGGTGGAAAATTACTTCACTGACGCTCTCCTATATCAAGAGGCCGGTGGAGCACTCAAAGAATCGCTGCCAGACGATGATGAAAGTGGCAACGAGTCGGATTCAGAATCCGAAATAGGCATGCCAGCTATTCTGATTGGTGAACCAATTATAGCATGTCTCAATAATCCCCTATGTAATACTCCTTCAGAGGATGAAGGAGAATGGGTAATTAATGATAATATTTCTTTTGATTATCCTGCGAGTATTGGGTCGATTAAATCCATTACGGATGGCTCTCTGCATGTGCCCGTACATGAGCCAAGTGTGGCCAGCACATCTGTGGAAGCTATAGAGGGGGCCACACTGGTGATCTCTCCGTCCAAACAAGGTCAGTCGCCGATAATCTTCGGTAAAACCCGGCCACGGGGATCCACAACTGCAGATCCAAGCTCAGATTCAGACGCCCCACAGTTCTTCCATTATGCGCGGCCAGCGCGCCACATTATGAAGAAAATGGGATACGACTTGAAGCGTGGAATAGGCTTGAATTTCGGAAAAGGAAGGCGCGGTTTGACGCGGAACCTTGTGCCTAAAGGGAACCTGCAAATTACTATGATAGTACATGCAGGGGGTTGGGATACGTTACACCCACATTATCAGCAACAGTTCAAGTCAAGGACGATGGGTCAACTCCATCACATTCGGCTTCATCCTCCGAGTGGGACTCTGATATCAGCATAGGAGGAATGTTCAAAGACCTCACTATTAATATGACCTCAAGCAGTCAATTGGAGCCCGCAGAAGCCACTGATGAGGAACCATGGGCCCAGCAGTTAGACCTTCAATGGGAAAAGCGATTCGAACTGCGCGGGCCACCCACTGAAGACAAGGTGATGCAGGTCAACTTGGGTAGTCAAGACCATCCCAAACCCATCTTTATAAGTGAAAGCTTATCACTTATAGAAGGGAAGAATTGATAATACTCGTAAAAGAGTATATAGATGTCTTCGCATGGAGTTACGAAGATATGCCCTCACTTGATCCACAGGTCGCTATGCACCGTCTGAACATCAAGACCGACGTCAAGCCAGTCAAGCAGCAACAACATCGGTTTCGCCCGAACATTATGGAAGCTATTGAAGCCGAAGTTCACAAGCTCATTGCATGTGGCTTCATCCGGGAAGAACAACATCCTGATTGGGTAGCTAACATCGTCCCCGTCCTCAAAAAGAATGGGAAAATACGGATCTGCATCGACTACCGTGATCTCAATACGGCCTGTCCCAAAGACGAATTCCCACTGCCCATCACCGACGTCATGATCGACAACACATGTGGATTCCAAAGAATGTCTTTCATGGACGGCTTTTCAGGGTACAACCAGATTAAGATGTATCCCGACGACGAGAAGCATACTTCGTTCCGAACACCATTAGGGGTATACTGCTACACGGTAATGCCCTTCGGACTGAAGAACGCCAGAGCAACCTATCAGCGGGCAATGAGTATGATCTTCCGCGATCATCTCCGAAAAATGGTGGAATGCTATGTCGACGACATTGCCGTCAAAAGCCGCGACAAAGATGAACACCTTCGCGACCTGAGAACGATGTTCGACATAATGCGGGCTCATCAACTGAAAATGAACCCAACAAAATCCTTTTTGGGAGTGTCAAGTGGCAAGTTCCTTGGGTTTATTGTCACATCAAAAGGGATTCACCTTGACCCAGACAAGGTCAAAGCCATCCAGAGCATGCATCCACCAAGGAATCTCAAAGAGCTCAGAGGCTTGCAAGGTAGGCTGGCCTATATCAGAAGATTCATCACAAATCTCTCAGGCCGCTGTCAGCCGTTCACCCGGCTCATGAAAAAGGGTACTTCCTTCGTATGGGATCAAGCTTGTCAGGAAGCTTATGAAGACATCAAGAGGTACCTCACAAAGCCTCCAGTCTTAGTGGCCCCTACATCAGGGAAGCCATTCTTGCTTTATGTAAAGGCTATGGACTACTCCCTCGGTGCCCTCCTCGCTCAAAAGGATGACAATGGCCACGAGCAGGCCATTTATTAACTGAGCAGAACTCTCATAGGAGCGGAATCTCGCTACAACCCTATCGAGAAAGAGTGTTTAGCTCTCGTCTTCGCTGTTCAGAAGACACGACATTATTTGGTCGGCCAGACCATACATGTCATCTCCAGAGTAAACCCATTGCGTCTTCTTATGACAAAGCCAGGATCATTGAATTCAAGATTGGCTAAGTGGGCACTTTTATTATCTCAATACGACATGATCTTCATGCCTCAGAAGGCGATTAAAGGCCAGGCCCTTGCAGAGTTCTTGGCTGCTCATCTAGTTCCGGAGCATTCAAAACTTCACGAAGATATCCCTGATGAAGTCTTCGAGTCTTATGCAACCTCAGAAGAGGAAGTGTGGCAGATGTTCTTTGATGGAGCATCGCGAATGGGCCCTAAAGGCAAAATTATTACCGGAGTAGGGGTTGTGTTTATCTCCCCACAGAATTATGTCCTGCCCAGAGCATTCTCTTTGACAGAATCGTGCTCCAACAATGTGGCAGAATATAATGCTCTGCTCATTGGTCTTCAGCTCGCCCATGGAATGGGGGTACGCTACCTCGAAGCTTATGGCGATTCAAAACTGATCATCAATCAGGTTAAAGGCGAATACGAAGTCCGCCATGAGGACTTGGTGCCTTATTACCATACAGCCATCGAATTGGCTAACCTATTTGAAGGTTTCTACATCGGGCACGTGTCCCGATCTCAAAATACTAAGGCGGACGCCCTTGCTGCCTTAGCAACAACTCTAGCCTTGCCAGCCAACACCGAGTATCACCTCACAGTCGCAACTCGACATCTTGTATGCTCCAAGCACATGCTAAGAACTCGAGAAGTCTATAATGTCTCGACGAATCTTGAGCCGAGGGATTGGCGCTTTCCTCTCATTGACTATGCTTTGCACGGTCTGCTTCCAGACAATCCTAAAGAAGCGGCATCTATCAGACGAAGGTCTCTCCGTTTCTACTACGATCCGACTCTGAAGACACTTTACCGTCGTTCATATGACGGTGTCCTCCTCCGTTGCCTTTCCAATTCAGAGGCACAGGAAGCGCTCCAAGAAGCGCATGATGGCACTTGCGGAGTTCATCAGCCAGGTCCAAAGCTTAAAGACAGGTTGCATAGGCTGGGATATTATTGGCCAACTATGATAGCCGACGCTATCCAATATGCACGAAGGTGTAAAGCATGTCAGATTCATGCGGACTTATACACCAGCCTTCGGAGTTGCTCCACCCGACTGCTGCTTCATGGCCATTTGAAGCATGGGGAATAGACGTCGTAGGACCAATCAGTCCTTCTTCGACAAAAGGTCACCGGTTTATCCTAGCAATAACCGACTACTTCTCAAAATGGGCGGAGGCTATACTACTGGTTGAAGTCAAAACCTCCAATGTAGTTCACTTTATCAAGCACCACGTCATCCATCGATTTGGTGTCCCTAGGCGGATCATCCACGACAACGGTCCCCAATTCATAAGCCAAGTATTCTATCGGTTCTGCAATAAATACCGAATTCAGAATGTAACTTCAACTGCCTATAATCCTGCTGCCAACGGCTTGGCGGAAGCATTCAACAAAACAATCATCAAGCTGCTCAAGAAATTCGTCTCCTCGAATAAGCGAGATTGGGACGAAAAGCTTGGTGAATGTCTTTGGGCCTACCGAGCCACGGTGCGGACACCGACAGGCAATACGCCTTTTTCCCTGGTATATGGGTGCGAAGCAGTCCTCCCATTGGAAATCCAGATGCCATCGTTGCGCGTAGCTCTGATTACTAAAATCACATCAGAGGACAATGATCGCCTACGCCTTCAAGAGCTCGAAGCTTTGGACGAGAAGCGACTACAAGCTCAGCAGCATATCGAGCTATATCAAGCTCGAATCTCAAAAGCCTTCAATAAGAAGGTCAAACAGAGAGTCTTCCAGAAAGGAGACCTGGTCTTAGCCGTCAGACGACCGATGATTATGACGCACAAGACCAAAGGCAAATTTCAGCCTAAATGGGAAGGACCGTTTGTGATAGAAACAGTCTATTCAAACGGAGCATACCGCCTCGCGACTGCAGAGGGCGACCTGCTCATGATGCCGATCAATGGCAAGTTCTTAAAGAAATATTATCCTTAATCAAGGATCCTTCTCTTGATCAAGTTAACACTACACCTCTGATCAAGATCTCCGTGTCTGGAGCACACACAAAGAGAGCCTTTCTCTTCCTCCAAGTGAGGTCATACAGCTGAAAACCAACAGGAACCTGGCCGCGCACCGGTTATCCTAAAGGGGAATCAAGGTTATGCAGACATTAACCTAATAATCCAATATCCTTTAACGATTAAGGATAGAGGAAAATGTGGGCCTATAAGCCCAACATAAGTCCTCGACAACTCATCATGCTGAGGGGAATAGCATGGCTAGCCCAACTCAAACAGTAGTTGGTAAAGGCATATCAAACCCGTTGACAGCTGGGGATTTGCTAAAAATCCTAAGGGACCAGTTCCCATTTGATTCCCTCTCCAAAGTCACTTACCAATTCTCATCCATAGGATGGTAAGGCCACATATATTCCGCTGTTATGTTAACATTAAACCTATGACAGCAGTTCCCTCATCTCTCTCCGAGAGAATGAGACCTCCAAAGTCACTTACCAATTCTCATCCATAGGATGGTAAGGCCACATATATTCCGCTGTTATGTTAACATTAAACCTATGACAGCAGTTCCCTCATCTCTCTCCGAGAGAATGAGACCTCCAAAGTCACTTACCAATTCTCATCCATAGAATGGTAAGACCACATATACATTTCGCTGTTACGTTAACATTAAACCTATGACAGTGATTCCCTCGTTTCTTCCCGTGAAAACGAGACTTCTCCCAAATTCTACTACAAACTCGATACTTATTGATATTTACAAAAGATAAGTATCACCAACCTTGAGCTTGGTGGCGTCTCATTCGGTTATGTCATTGCGACCTCTGAACCAGCAGACAGCTAAGTCTCAATTTCGAGCTTGTTGACATTTACAAAAGACAAGTCTCAACCCGAGCCCTGTTGACATTTACAAAAGACAGGTCTCGATACTTATTGACATTTACAAAAGATATGTATCACCAACCTTGAGCTTGGTGGCGTCTCATTCGGTTATGTCATTGCGACCTCTGAACCAGCAGACAGCTAAGTCTCAATTTCGAGCTTGTTGATATTTATAAAAGACAAGTCTCAACCCCGAGCCCTGTTGACATTTACAAAAGACAGGTCTCGATACTTATTGACATTTACAAAAGATAAGTATCACCAACCTTGAGCTTGGTGGCGTCTCATCCGGTTATGTCATTGCGACCTCTGAACCAGCAGACAGCTAAGTCTCAATTCCGAGCCCTGTTGACATTTACAAAAGACAGGTCTCGATACTCGTTGACATTTACAAAAGACGAGTATCACCAATTTTTGAAGCTTGGTGGCGTCTCATCCGGTTATGTCATTGCGACCTCTGAACCAGCAGACAGCTAAGTCTCAATTCCGAGCCCTGTTGACATTTACAAAAGACAGGTCTCGATACTCGTTGACATTTACAAGAGACGAGTATCACCCTCTCTGAAGCTTGGTGGCTTCTCAACCAGTTATGTCATCGCGACCTCTGAAGTGGCAGATAGCCAAGTTTCACCAATTTTGAAGCTTGGTGGCTTCTCAACCAGTTATGTCATTGCGACCTCTGAACTGGCAGATAGCCAAGTTTCATCTACCATTGAGCTTAGTAGCGTCTTAATCGGTTATGTCATTGCGACCTCTGAACCAGCGGACAGCTAAGTCTCAACTTTGAGCCTGTTGACACTTACAAAAGACAGGACTCACCGATGCTTGCTGACATTTACAAAAGGCAAGTATCTCCCCTTCAGCCCCGCAAAGGGCTAACCTCGAGATCGCTGACGTCTTAATCGGTTATGTCATTGCGACCTATGAACCGACGGATAGCCACGTCCTCAAGCAAGAACAAGATGGAGATTCAACAGAAGCCAAAACAAAAGAAAGAATTTCCATTAATTCCAAAAGATGGAGACACATGGAGGCACGTATACAATGACCTACAAGCGTACACTGTATGATCTGAGCCGCTCTTCGAGGGCGTTTAGCCTCGTCTTCCTATCATCAACAGCCTGGGCAAGCGCTTGTGACCTCAGCTCAGCCTCATCAAAGTCCACCGCCTGAGCCAGACGAGCTTCAACTTCTGCCAAAGTTGCCCTCTGTGACAGCTCCTGCCGCGCAAGCTCCTCACTCTGAGCTTTGAGTTCTTTAAGCCGCGCAGTTTCCTCAAGACGCACCGGTATGGCCTTGGATAAGAGGAGATTTGCTTTCCTGATCATTTCCTCAGCCTTCGCAATCTTATCCTCAGCGCCAAGAAGAGCACTAGTGTAGGCGTCAATTGCACTTCCAACCTCCGCCTGCCTTGTTTCCAAGGATTTCAAATCAGAAGAGACGGCCTTAGCAGCCTCTTGAGCAGCAAGCCGGGCCTCGTGCTTTCGCGCAACAAGACAGGCGAGTCGCTCATCAGCTAAGGACGCTGGGTCTGAGCGATAGAGACGGCGCCACTCCTCTACAGCCTTCTCAAGTTCATCCACCAGGAGTTCTAAAGCAGCAGCCTGATGATACCCCTCAAAGTCCCGAATGCTCTCAAAGTCACGGGAGAGGACCACCTTCAGCTTTGAGAACGGTATAGGCGAGCCCTTCAAAACTAGGTCGATAGTTCGCTCCAAGCTTCTATAAAAGCTATCGACCAGGTCACCTATGTAATCATTCTCGGCCTCAGCCATTTCTGGCAGGGAGGCAACCTCGGAATAGTCCACCAGCCTGGTCGACGCCGTCGCAGAAGAAGCAGCGGGAACACTGACAGTAGCAGGGCTAGCCGAAGGCGATCTCGGCGGAGTCCTCATCGAAACCAGCACGCCAGCCACCGCGGAGGTAGGACTGGCAACCACCTCTTGAGCAGCAGGCTCAACCACCAGGGTTGGAGAAGTAGGGCTCGCAATCACCCTCAATGCCGCACTCGGCAAAACAATCCGCACCTCACTCGTTGATGTGATTGGGAGTGAGGATACCTCCGGCACTACCGCCCCTTCAACCTCTGGTCCTTCAGCTGATTTGGGCCGATAAGAAGGCAGGTCACCGTACAGCGCGTCCAACACAGCAGCATCCGCTGTGGCCGAAGTGCTCATGTCACCTCTCGATCCCTCAGGAAGATCTACCGGCTCCCTTGAAGCGATGCGTCTTGAGGCCGAACACCTGTAACAAGACTGCGGTTAGTCGGGACACTACATATAGAAAAAGCCAAGAGGGTACGACAATACTAAAGGATGATGTTGCCTCGAACATCTCGTCGGCCGCACCAGTCTCCAGAGGCTCCATCGAAAAATTTTTGGCAGAATCAACACGAATAGCCGGCTCGTTTTCACTTGCCGAGTATCCTGTGGACCACCCGATAGAGCTCGATGTCTCAGGACTCCCTTTAGAAGTCCCAACGCCTGAAGGACCAACATCAGCCGTGCCACTCCCAGACTCTTCCGAGTGAGCAGGGGAACCGGCTGCAGCCCCATAAGTGAATAGAGGATCATAATGTTCCCCTTGCTCTCCAGCCGTCTCGGCTCCTGCAACAAGAAGCAAAGGATGAGTTATTCGAAACACACCAGAAGCATTATATGAACAAGGGTAACCTCACCCAGACCTAGAGCGAATTCACCGCTAGTCGGTTCAGCAATCGACGGTTCAGCCGCTAATGGGGCAGCAGGAGGAATCGCTGTAGAGGGATAACCCTCTACGACAATCGTAGGAGCTTGACGATGGGGCTTCTTCGCCAACGATCTCCTACGAGAGCTACCCGCTCGTTTTCTCTTGAAGTAGACGTCAGAATCCTCTTCTTCCACTCCTTCCACACGTCGTGGGGAAGATGTCCCCATCACACCAGAACCAGCCGCAGGAGTATCAGCTCCAGCCCCCGCCTCGAAGCGAGGACTCCCTGCATCAGAAGCCTCGCTGTCATCCACAGCGATGAATTCTTCCAAGCCGGGGACACGAACCCGTTTGCCTTCTCTCTTATCAGAGGCTTTCCGCTTCAGTCGCTGAGAGATTAACTTCACACCCGTACTATTGGCATTAAATCCAGGAGGTGTGGAGTTGGAAGCCGCGTACCACTGGCAAAAGCATAGGGTCGTCGAGAGACCGGGGTCCTGCAGCGGCGTGCGTAGCCACGCCCCAGTGCCATCCGCAGTAAAGAACCGCCAGGCACGGGCCCCATCAATAAGACTCCCCATGAAAGCTAGGTCCGAATTAGGGTTGCCCAATACAGCTGGTCGTACCCGAATTGGCGGGCAAATCGACTTGGGACGTAGGGTTCCAGGTAGCAGGTATCCCCACTCCTGTACAGCAAAGGGCCGGATGCTGACCAGCCACTCGAAAACGCCCCGACTCATGGGAGACCGCCCTGACTCCGCATCTCAGAATTCCTCGTTGTATCCTGCGCCCCGAATGCGAGGAAAACAGCGGAACAGGCTATAAGCGTCATGACGACGCACTAACTTACGGGCCTCGGCCACGTAGGCTTTCATCCAAGAGCAACCTTCGAATCGGCAGAGAAGCGCCGTTCGAACACCCTGCGGAGGATCTTCCCCAGCTCCAATCAAAGTAGGGCAGTGTAAGGCGAACCACGCCATCAAGTAGGTGTACGGTAAACCCACCCTAGGATTGGGTCCATCGCAAGGAAGGATAGCACTCTTCCCACGTCTTGTCGCCGGTGGCCTGCAGAAAGCCTCTGTTAGTGCGCGAAGGCCTCTTTGAATACAGCATACCATGGCTGGGAGAAGACCCAGACGGTGACCATGGGCCAGGCGAACGGCGGGCAGCAGAACATTCGGGTAGACGATGTCACCCGAGGAAGAAGGCACAACACACTTCTTTAACCAGACGGTTAAGAAACCGGCCAGCAGCGCCTTTCGAGACATAGGCCGACGGGCCTGATGGTGAAAGCTCCGAAGGGTATCACCCTTCTCATAAGGACCTGCGTCTTCTGTTACGACGATATCCCTTTGGAGACACATCTCCATCCGTTCAACAACATCGCCATCAGTAACTCCGCGATGAGCTGCTTCAGGAGCATTCTTCATGTCTGGGAACAGGTAACTTCCCCAGCTCTTTAAGCTCTTCGAGCTACCCTTGCCACCACCGTGAATGCTAGAACAAATATGCAAGTGGCACATCAACTCCCGATAAGTCTCGAGCATAGCAGGCTCCTGCTTCTCCAGGAGAGCCAACTCCGCCTCACAGGGAAAGTACTCTTCGTATGGAAGAGACCTGAAAGGCAAAGCAGAGATTTCCCACATCTCATGCAAAGCCATGCCCAGCTCGCCAACCGGGGTGAAGAAAGTCCCCGAAGCCGGGCAGTACAACTCAAGGATGGCGTAGAAGCACGCCACCTTCATCTCAATGCCGTAGCAGGTCGCCCTGACGGCCTCATAGAGATTCAACCCCTCCAAGTCCTCCTCGAAGTGAGCGAGGATATAGTTGGTCAACTCCGCCCACCATGTCTTAGGAGGATGAACCCAACCGGGAGCCCTGAAGTCAGTTGCAGGATAGTTCCCGCCAACTGCGCAGAATTGAGTGCCAAAGGTCTGCGCCACAGCCGGGTTCTCTCCCACTGGAAGTTCCCGCGATACCTTCCCAGGATATAGCCCCATTATGCTGAGGGGAGGGCCCGCCCTCGAATAGCCCGACTGAAAGGTTAATCTCCCAACATGGACGGATTCGACGCTTCGGCTTACGCCCCACGCCATCTTCCGAGCCTGAGTCACATTCATGAAAGAAGATAAAGGAAAGTGTCGCTTAGTCGACGGAAGGTAAAACTTCTCGCCATCCAATTGAAAGATCCATTGTCCTTCGCCTGCCTGCAACTGGTGATCGGGATCGGATGCGGCATCCCCGAACATAAAGTCGGGCTTTCTGTAAGTCCGACGGTCAACATCCTCAAGAGGAGCCGTGGTCAAGATACTCCGCGTGGTCTGCGGATGACCGCCTTGGATGAGCGTATCCCGGACGAGGGAGCTCCGCTCACTGAACAAAGAAGCCTGTCCATGGAACTGCAGGCTGAGGTTACCATCTGCTCCACTGGTCATCCCAAACAGACTATTCAAGGGACCAGGGGTGTAGGGCACTGCAAAGAAAGAAAAAGGAAAAGAACTATGATTAGTTCAACAGTCAAGCGGACATGGAGATATAAGATTCGCTAAGGCATAGCCTCGCCCCGTGAGCAAGGCCAGTAAAGCGACGCCTCGACAAAGCTTTATCTCGCAGACAAATCTGCATTTTGCAGAAAACGTCTAAATACCAACTTCGCTTAAGCAGGAAGTGGTATAGCCCTAAGGGTTGACGTCATCAAGATGGCATTATGGTCAAGAGTCATCCTTCGTGGCCATGACTGAAGAGACAGACCCGAGTCCTGTTCCTCAAACAAGACAAAGACAGCCCAAGTAATGGCTTCATACAGAAGCCCAAAGAAGAACTGTTCAGTTCTTAATTCCCTGTGCAAGGAAGATAGGGAGGTTTAAGGAAACGAGTTCCCTAATGAGGACAGATCATATTCGATCATCCTAATAGCCAAATGTTGGCTCCAAAGGAGAGAGACCACGGTCTCTAATCAGATAGGAAAATCCCTTACCGGTGACTGGTCGCTCGATGACCGGAGGAGGAGGACCCTCCGCTGCAGAAGTCGCCACTTCTTTTCCCGCTCGTCTTTTGGGCGCCATTAAAGAGTTGCAAGAGTTCTCAGGGTTTTCTAAACAAAGAAGGAAGAGGAAGAGGGAAAGTGAAGAAATCTCTCTGAAAAAAAGGAGATCTTTTCCTGCTCAGCCCGATCGGGCTTTTATAGGCCAATCAGCGCCTGAAATGAGGCCTCGAAAAGGGCGTGTGCCGCCGTTCCGAATTAATTCGAAACGCCGCCCAAAGCGCCTTCCCGAGAAGCGCTGCTTCGATTTCGCTAAGGGTTAACTTCGCCCTGGCTTAAAGTGCGGATTTCGCACAATCCTTCAAGGACATTCGCCGAGAGGCTTACCTTAGCCCTCTAAAAAGGCGCTGACATGCCAGTCTCGCGAAGATCACTCAAAGAAAGGACTATGTCCTTAACTCCGCATACGGTTTAGCCCCGCTATGGCCAAACCTTCGAAGAAAGCAAGCGAAGATCAGATGATTAGAAGATGAACTTTCATTGATTAAAAAAAAAAAGAAGGGTACATTGATATTACATCGAAGTTGTGTTTCATACAACACACCCAGTTGCTCGACAGGGTAATTTGTGCAAAAAAGCATACAAGTGGTTTTACCCGCTTCTAAGTCAAACCGACAGGACAAAGGAGGCCTTCCTCCTGCACAAGGCTGTAATCAGTGGTGCCGCAAAGACACGGTCATTATTCTCCACAAAAATGGCAGGTCTTGCCAGGCCATTTTTGTTGAAGCCTGGCAATAAAACTTATCGCCGCCAACACGTCAGACCACCTATAATGGGAATTGGCACTGATATCAGTGGCCTGACAGGTGTGAGGCCCGCCTTCCCGAAGTGGATCGCCCTTAAAGGCCACCAAAGTTGAAAGTTGGCAATGATGCCAGTGATCTCACAGGCGACGCCCACTATCTTGAAGCGGATCATCTCCGAC
Organism: Agave tequilana; assembly: GCA_038442645.1. Classification (NCBI taxonomy): domain Eukaryota; kingdom Viridiplantae; phylum Streptophyta; class Magnoliopsida; order Asparagales; family Asparagaceae; genus Agave; species Agave tequilana. The sequence continues at coordinate 30,491 of JAVJIF010024454.1, read as the reverse complement.
AAAGCGGCTACCAGCCTCACCTCAGAACGAATCATCTCGGATAAGAAGCTGCCAGCAGCCTCTGGGACATGCACCGCTGCCCCGAATTGTTCCTCCTGCTTAAAAGTAAAGCTTCAACCGGGGAAGCATAAGGCAATTTTATGGTTCCTTCCATCAAGTCACAAGGTTGGCGAGCATAGCCCACTGCAAGGCAAATCAGAACAGATTAGCAGTTAAGCACAAAAAAAAATGCAAATCAGAATCCTTTGGGTCAAAGCAATCCAATTTCAGTAAAAGCAGAGGACAAGCCTCGCCTGCACAGCACTGATGGGCTGGCTCAGCAAACGCCAAGCCCAAGCCTCGCCTATATGGCTAGCCAGACTGACCCCGTGGGATAGTCTTAACTCCGCCTATATGGCAAGACTGGCTCAACTATTGAAGAGACCAAGTCCCAAGTTTTGTCTGGGCAGCGGATTTAACATGAAGCGATCTTTCTAGGAAGCTATGCCAAAATCCTTCTCTACAGATCAGTCAATTGTAAGATGAAGAACAAGGGAAGCTAATCCCTGAAGCAGCTGTTAAAGCTGAATTAAGGGAGATGAATTCCCTAAAATTTGTGAAGTCGTTGAATGATCAAGACTTACCGGTCCTTGGCCGGATAATGACCAGAGTGGGCATTCCCACTAGTTCAGAGATCTGAGTATCTCTTTCAAACCAAGAGAAGAGAAGAGAGGCAAAGCACTTCTCTTCAGAGGACCTCAAGTGTCCTATTTATAGGCCCCATGGCCTGAGCGCTGCCGCCTCAAGCGTGGAAGCACGAGCGCATTTAAGGCATTTATCACGCCTTGAGAAAAGGGACGGTCTCCCTTGGAACCGTGCAAAGGGAGAAACGTCTCCCTCATAAAGGCACTTATTGCGCCTTGAAGAAAGGGAATATCCTCCCTCGGAAACGTGCAAATCGGAGAATATCTCCCTCGATCAGCACGAAGAAAGGAGTAATCCTCCTCGTAACCAGCCCACGGCAGTTGATCTCGGGAAAGCGACATGCCCTCCCAAGCGAACATGTCTTCAGAAGCCCAGATGCGGGGCTATTAGCTGCGAAGCTACCCAGTCTACATGATTCCTCGGCGAATCTACATCCCAAAGCAGGATTTAAAGCGAAGCTGAACTCAACCATCATGGCGACGTTCATACTCCACACACCACCAATCAAAGCAGTTCAAAGTATTTCGAAGTCTGAGCCATTGCAGACTTCTGAAAACTTTGAAGGGGGTCTTGTTGACACTTAAAAAAGACAAGATTCTTATTGGTCCGAACAATGTCTAAACTTGTTGACATTTACAAAAGACAAGTGACAGACGAGCTGAAGACCAGTTTTCACCCATCTCCGAGGGACAAGGAAGCAACTTGGACTCCACTGATCCAGCAAGCAGACAGTGAACCCGGATTGTTTCTAAACAGACCTCAGCAGGTCTAAGGTGCTAGCACTTAGCATTACATGAGCCCAAAGGGATAGCCTCGCTTGAGAGGCTAATATCACTCGACTTCGCCTTGAAGCCATTCAAAGCCTCGCCAGGAAGCTAACTCGCAAACTTCGCCACAGAGGACTTCCAGCTCCGCCAAAGGGTTTCTTTCGGACTTCGCCAGAAGCTGCCTCTAGCTCCGCTACGAGCTCAATGCGGACGGCTCTGCTATGAATCTGCCACGGTCAACCTTTGACCAATCAAATCTCCGGATGAGATCGGATCCAATCAGATCAAATCTAATTAAGATCAAATCAGAGATCAAATTTGGCAGTTGATTGCCACAATCTCTTGACTCTTCTTAAAACGAGTAAGAAGATCAGGGGAAATCCTCCAACGATATGGAAAGGATCAAGAAGATCAACCGACCTGCCAATTCTAGCCTCGCAGCAAGGCTACTTTCCAGATTTTAAACAGATTCGATTCAATCTGTTTCCATATTTTCAAGGGACGATTATACCCTTACTCTCTCTATAAATAGCCCGCCAGGGGTACAAGGAGAGACACACAGAGGAGGATCGATCGATCAAGAGAGAGAGGCATACAAGAGGACTCCACAAGCAGAGGCTTATTCATAACGCACCGTGCGTTCTCGAATTCAGAGACCTTTTAGAGAATTGCTTTCTCTATTCAGGGTATTGATACCCTAACATCGTCCTTCTTCTCAAGGAATCTCCGGAACCAGGCGAGAAGGAATTCCTAATTGAAGGCGGTTTTGAGAAGCAGCAAGAGGGTTCTACCAACCTTCTGTTCTCTGATTTCCCGAACCAGGCGAGAAGGGAATCTCATCGCTCGCATTGTCAAAGGGATAAAGTGGTCGCGCGCTGACCAGACTCCTATCGGCACACTTCTCCAGAATCTCTGAGGAGATCTACTTGTAATCTTTTTTTAGAATACTTGTAATTTAGCTCCTCAAACTCTTTTTTGTAAGTTTTCCCCCTTTGCAAACATAATGGAAAACAAATACTTGTATTGATTTACAAATCAATAGAAAATCTCTCTTCCTTGCCCCGAGGACGTAGGCGAAATTGGCTGAACCTCGTTAAATCTGGTGTTTGTGTTCTTCTCATTGATTGTTTGTTATTTTCTGTTAGTGGTACTGCTATTTTGCATCTGAGATTTAGGATTTCCTCTACGTGGTTGTTGTTTCAACGCGCAACAAGTAATGTCATCAAATCTTGGCATACAATTCTGGACGGTACAATTCTAAGCAGCTTTATGCTAGTTCTCCGTTGAAGCTGGCAGTTCATTGGGATCATACGAGGAAGATGAAAAATTAAAATGGAGAAGAAAGTGTTAAGTTGCGAAGCTACAGTTACCTAGCTTTGAGTTCTTATCCCATTTTGCTTCTCACTACCTTTTTTTATGTAGGTTTGATAGTTTTTTGTGTACGTACGCACATCTTAATGTTTTGCACTGCAAGCTTTGTGAATGTCCTCAGAGTGAGATCAGTTTTTTCTGTACATATTCCTTTTGAATTGTGTTCGGACGTTAATCTCAATAAGTTTGTGGACAGTAGCATATTGTTCAGGAAATCGAAGTTTAATGTGGCGTATCTGATTCATTCATGTAAAATTTGCCATCCTGAATTGTATTTATGAATCTAAAAGCAGCCATTGATAAGAGATGGGAGGATGTCGACGAGTTGAGGAAGATGACGGCGGGCCGAGGAGTGAGGAAAATGAGAAGGAAAAAAATAAAGAATATTATAAACTTTTTATTTATGAATTAAATTTTAATTCAAAAAATCATTTAAGGGGTGTGTGTAGACATTATAGAGGGCGAGTGTGAGTAGAATTTTACTTTTCCGATGAGAAAAAAATAGAACAACCTGTGAAGAATTTTTTTTGGAGAATTAATATAATCGTACAATTTGTGATTGTGATAAAAAAGGTCACAAATTTTATATATGCCTCTAATATAACATCACCAGAGGAATTTTCTCCCTCTCTCTAGGCGGGTGAGGGACACACCTAATATTTAAAAAGAAATTCTGCTTGCACCCACCCTCGTTACTGTCTACAAGCACTCTTAAAATAAATTTTTGAATTATAATTTTACTCATAGATGAAAAATTTATAATACCCTCTGTTTCTTTCCTTCTTATTTCTTCTCCAAGGGTTTTCATCATTTTTCTTTCTTGTTTGAATGACTAAGATATGATTCAGCCGTCTCCTTCATCTTGTCGAGAATCGATCATGACACTGATCTCTTCAATACTGAACACTTTCATCTCCACATCCTTCACCCTTACCGGAACGTACGGCTTCCCTTTCTTGTTCACCACCTTGTACACATTCATTGACATGTACACATTGACTGAACACTTTCTGATTTTCCTGATCCTTGTACAAATTGTTTCCACCTGTCATTCCATTTTCCAGCAAATTGAGGATGGGCCTGGAGCCCTGCCCTGAAGAAATTAAGGCAGTGCTTTTGCACTCTGCTGGCTTCCAAGGTGCAATGCAGTAAAAGAAACCATGAGAGAAAATAAGTAGCTGCTCGCCAAGGAACCACGGAATGTGTCTGCCTCTGATCCATGCTCTTAGATGTTCACATGCAGCGGATGAACTGCTGTGCTCGTGGGAGCATATTCCTCAAGCAGACGTCTTTTACTGCCTCAAAATACATGTTTCTTTTGTTGAATTGCTTCCGTATGTTTTAGTTATGAGACTTAGTTTCTATCTCCTATTTTCTTTGAGAGAAATGTAAATCAGCTCACATAGGAGGCAACTCTCTCTTATGTCGCACTCAAAAATCAATTTTCCGAGTGAATTTTCAAGACCCGACCGCACATTATCATCTTCATATTTTAAGACATACACACATTATCATCTTCATAGATGTGTGACCTTTATCGCAGTCCTTTAATATATTAAAGTTCATGTTTACCTTTTAGTCGTTAATTATTTAAGGAATGCGAGAATAGTCACAGTATTTAATAAAACACCTTTCGTAATATTATAAACATTTTAAAAGATGTGACTAAGGTCGCAGTTTTTAATACATGATATCACAGTCCCTTTTAGAATTGCGACCTTAGTCGCAATTTTTAATTACATTAGATGTGCGACCTTTGTCGCAGTCCTTTAATGTATTAAAGTCTACTTTAGCTTTTAGTCATTAATGATTTAAGGAGTGTGACAATAGCGATTATGCTCATCATCAATTTTCGATCTGTTTTTTTCAATTATTTCTTTCAATACATATATTTTCGAAAATGTGAAAAAAATTTACTTTGAAATATCGACATATACTTTGAAATGTGGTAATTTTTCCAAAATTTGGACACATATTCCAAAAGGTGGACATATGTTCCAAAAGGTGGACGTATATCCCTATTTTTGGACATATATTCCAAAATTTATAGATAAATACAAAATGAAAAATCTCACATTTTCAATTTAATTATTAAGTAGGATTAGTTTCAAAGTTAGTACTAAAGTATAAATATTGAAAATTAATAAGAAAAAATCGTATATATTTCATAAGGTGGACAATTTTTTTCTAAAATGTGGACATAAATATCAACATATACTCCAAAATGTAGACATATATTCTGAAATTTATAATGTGGACATATATTCTAAAATATTGACATATACCTGAAAATATGAACACAATGTCAAAAAAGTGGACATAATCATACTAAAGTGGACAAATATTGAAGAATGGTACCTTTAGCTTGTCCAAATTGTATTATTGATATTTGTAATAATTTGGCTCCAATAATTACTTACCAATTATGAGTCTTTGACACACTATTGGGTTGTTTGATAAATAGAGTTTATTGGCTCAAGAGCTATTTATGGTTACTTTTTGTCAAACGATAAAATTTTGATAAGAGTTAGTAATTCATGATGAAAATAAATTTAGCCTAAAATCAATCACAGAAACATCTTGAAATCCACCCAAATTTTCAAAACTCAATAGTTTCTAACCCCATTAGAACTATGGGATTAGTCTTTGTTGAACTCTCTGGTATGAACTTGTCTTAAAATGTAAAATTTTCTATTCTATATCTATATAAATATGCGTGTTCATTAGATCTAAGAACTTTTCTGAGTTAACCAGTGCGTTGGAAGAATCGCTTCGTGCTTCATTAGTATTGGTTTAATTAAACAAAGCATCGAAGCAAAAAATATGAAAAGAGATAAAATAAAAGAATTTTTGGGTGAGTCACTGGAAATATTTAGGGGTGGCGAGTTTCTTTTCAGATATTGGTGTTTGATAAGAGAATATCTCTTGGTTTCTTTCTGAAGTTTGGTTCTAAAGTTCATACATGTAAGAGCAATAATAGCTCTCTGACAAGAGCTCACCCAAGCTGGCGTGGGTGCTGCAGGGCTTTTTCCTCCACCGATGGGTGGAGTAGGCGATGGTTCTGAGGTTAGGAGGCTGGAGGAGATGCTGGGGCACCGCGGCTTAGCGATGGATTGTCATTGCTGCGGTGCTTTTGGCCACTGGAAGGCAGCATGCCCTAAGGGGCTGCTTTGCTTCTATTGTCGGCGTCCATGGCACAGGGCTAGAGAATGCCCGAGGTTGTGTTATGCCTCCGATGATTGCTGGAGCTGAATGTGGGAATGAGATGGTCGTGCGGGTTTCTCTTAGCAGAGAGACAATTTATGACGTCGCCGCCGGCAAGAAGCCTGTTCTTTGCTTTCCAGTGGGATTCGAGGACGCGGAGGTATCCAGTTCTTGTAAGGTGTCCTCGGGGGTGGTTTGCGAAGGATCAAGGCGGTCGTCAAGTTTGTCGAGCTCTTATGCATTCCCTATCCTTGGGAGTTCCTCCAAGGCGGAGGGTGAGTGAGAGGAGGGGGAACCCTGTCGAGTACCCTATGCTTGGGGCTTCCTCTCGGGCAGATGGTGTGGACTCGGGTTTATTCCCGCAGCGAATTCCCGAGCGATGGATGGTGTGGCAGATTGTGTGGCGGGTCTTCAATGTAAGGACGTTGACATCTGCAAGGCCGACACTTGTAGCAAAAACTGTCGTGAGCAGGGGTGCCACCGGATACGATTATCCGCGGATATCCGCATCCGAATCCGCCTCTAATCCGGATACGGATATCATTTTTTCACACCTGTCAATATTCGTATCCGTATCCGTATCCGAAAGGTAGGTGCGGATATGGATATGGTAAAAGTAATATCTTATTCGTATCCGATCCGATATCCGAATGTTGCGCGCTTCATAATGATATTGGTATGGAGAAGACTATTCTTCAATGGAATAAGGTATTAAATTTTGATATTTTGAGTTGGTGAAAAAGTAATAGTGAAAAGTATTCGATTCTTGCAAGAGCACCACATGATATTTTGAGTATTTCGACATCAATCATGTCATCCGAATCGGCATTTAGCACCGGAGGACGTGTAATCTATTGTTATAGAAGTCAAATGATAATGAATACGATGAATGTATTGATATGTACACAATAATATCATAGTATGTATTACATTTAATATTGTAGTAGATGAGATAAAAAGTAATATAAGTATTTCTGTTTAATTTATCTTTAACCATATCCATTTTTAACATATCCGATTAGTATCCGCATCCGATCCGCTATTATCCGATTTATATCTGATATCCGATTTTGCTGGATACGGATATCATTTTTTCACATCCGTCAATATCCGTATCCGTATCTGTATCCGAAGGTTGGGCGCGAATATGGATATGATAGAGATAATATCCGATCCGTATCTGATCCGATGGCACCCCTAGTCGTGAGTCATCGGGGACTACGACGCGTACGTGTGTGAGGAAGCACTCGGGGGGTTCGGCTTTAGATGTCGCATCAGCAGACAGTTTTGCTGGCGACAGGTGGACTGTAGCGTTAGAGGCAAGAGCGACAAGGTCGGCATATGTGAGGCTCTTGGTCTAGTTTTATGACGGGCTTCAGATTCAAATTCAAATTTGAATTCTGTGGATGTTGGATTGTGCTCGAAATGTGACCAAACTCGACTCATGTGGCATGCTATGAAGTAGTTGGGCCTACTCACGGGCCTGAGTTAGTTGGGCCAGATGTGGGTAAGAGGGCTCGTGTGGATAGCAATGTGGTGGTTGGGCCTACTCAAGCGCCTGAGCTTGTTGGACCATATGCAGGTATGGGGGCTCATGTGGCTAGCAATGAAGTGGTTGGGCCTACTAACGGGCCTGAGTTTATTGGGCCTGATGTCGGTAAGTTTTCTGAAAAGAAACAGGGTGGTGATGGGCTGGGGACAATACTTGAATATGATCATATTCATGAGCAGGGAGTTGGACAGAGTGTTTAAACGAAGGTTAAAACGGTAGGGGTTTTCGATCTAAGGGGGATTGTTGTGGGAACATCTACAAGATTCCCCATGGGTCTATCATTAGTGGTGAATTCATCTTGAACTTGGTGGGGCAAGGATTGTTGAAATATTTTTAAGAGGATTTCGAGAATTTTATGGGCATGTTCTTGTCATGCAGTTCGGAGATTTTTAAGAAGAAAAGGAAGAGGAAGCAGGTCAGGGAGATTCCTTGTTAGTGTTGCCCGGACTTTGAGTTGCCGGTCTTTGAGGGAAGGAGGTTTTGTGTCAAATATGGTGGGGAGTGGAGTTAGAGTTGTGGAAGGATGATGCCAGAGGAGGATTGAGCTGGAGCAGAGCACAGGGGCTGCAGATGATTTGTCAGTGGTTTAGGTAGTTTGACATGTAGTGGCGTCGGCGGAGAATTTTGGAGTAAGATTTTTCTTTGTAATTTTGTGCCTTTTGTTTTTTCCAGGCACCTGCGCATGCATAATTTTTGAACTTCTGGGGAACTTAAGATTTTGTACGAAGTTTGGGAGTTATTTTCATTAATTTCTTATTAATGGAATGTGGGGGACCTTTTTGGTTCACCCTTTTTTTCTCAAAAAAAAAAAAAAGACGCAACAATCTTACAGTGTCATTTTGGTTACAACCAGAACCCAAAAGCCAACTGCCCTGACCACTCAAATGAAAGTGCTAATGCGCTTGGGTGTATCCAACACTAATCCTGTCTATCACTGGAGGGAGGAATGAGTCTTGTCGGAGTAGCCGTCGGGTCCTTTGGTTGACATGACCTCTAAAATTGAAAAAATCTGGTACCAATGTGTTTATTTTTTTTTATTTTTTTTAGAAAGAGGACAAAGGTCACCCTCCACCCTAATTATTCAAGTTAAATTTCTCGTTCGACAGCTACAAAAATTGAATCTGGAACCACCCATTTGTGAGGGATTGGCCTACCAATAGCCTCACGCATCAGTGTCAGTCTCAATGCATTTATAAATCATGAAAACATTTATGGGTTACTTATTACTTACATATGTTAAAGTGGGGCCTCTTATCAATGGCCTCTGTGTCCTTCGAGATATTTCTCAAACATTCTGTTTTATGAAAAATAGATATTGCTGCTATACACTTAATCTGGTGTGAAGACAACACAAGTTACACAACTCCCTTCTTCTTAAAAATTTAAAAAGTCTATATATTTATATATGTTTGAATAATTCTATGATTTTACTGTTGGAGTCACTGTCGAGGTCCCATCGATTGACACGACCTCTAAAAATTGAAAACTCATATATCAATGTGTTTATTTTTTTATTTTTTTTAGAAAGAGGAAAGAGGTCACCCTCCATCCTAATTATCCAAGTTAAATTTCTTGATCGACAACTGCGGAGATTGAACCTGAAACCTCCCACTTGTGAGGAATGGGCCTTACCAATAGGCTAACACACTATTGTTAGTTCCAATGTGTTTATAAATCATGGTAACATTTATGGGTGACTTACTACTTACATATGTTAAAGTGGGGCCTCTTCTCAATGGCCTCTGTGTCCTTCGAGATATTTCTCAAACATTTTGCTTCATGAAAAATAGATATTGCTTCTATATACCCAGTCTGGTGTGAAGATAACACAAGTTACATAACTCCCTTTTTCCTTAAAATTTGAAAAGCCTATATATTTTACATATGTTTGAATAATTCTATAATTTTACTGTCGGAGTCGCTATCGAGGTCCCCTCGATTGACACGACCTCTAAAATTGAAAACTCGTGTATCAATGTGTTTATTTTTTTATTTTTTTAAGAAAGAGGACAAAGGTCGCCATCCATCCTAATTATCCAAGTTAAATTTCTCGTTCGACAACTGCAGAGATTGGACCTGAAACCTCTCACTTGTGAGGAATGGACCTTACCAGTATGCTAACACACTAGTGTTGGTATCAATGCGTTTATAAATCATGGTAATATTTATGGGTGACTTATTACTTACATATGTTAAAGTGGGGCCTCTTATCAATGGCCTCTGTGTCCTTCGAGATATTTCTCAAACATTCTGTTTTATGAAAAATAGATATTGCTGCTATACACTTAATCTGGTGTGAAGACAACACAAGTTACACAACTCCCTTCTTCTTTAAAATTTGAAAAGTCTATATATATTACATATGTTTGAATAATTCTATAGTTTTACTGTCGGAGTCGCTGTAGGGGTCCCCTCGATTGACACGACCTCTAAAATTGAAAACTCATGTATCAATATATTTATTATTTTTATTTTTTTAAGAAAGAGGACAAAGGTCGGCCCACTTGTGAGGAATGGACCTTACCAATATGCTAACACACTAGTATCAGTATCAATGCATTTATAAATCATAGTAATATTTATGGGTGACTTATTACTTACATGTGTTAAAGTGGGCCTCTTATCAATGGCCTTTGTGTCCTTCAAGATATTTCTCAAATATTCTGCTTCATGAAAAATAGAAATTGCTGCTATATACTCAGTTTGGTGTGAAGGCAACACAGGTTACACAACTCCCTTCTTCTTTAAAATTTGAATAGTCTATTATATTTTACATATATTTGAATAATTCTATAATTTTATTGTCAGAGTCGCGGTTGGAGTCTCCTCGATTGATATGACCTCAAAAATTGAAAACTCAATATCAATGTGTTTATTTATTTTTTTTTAGAAAGAGGACAAAGGTTGCCCTTCATCCTAATTATCAAAGCTTAATTTCTTGTTCAACAACTACAGAGATTGAACCGGAAGCCTTCCACTTGTGAGGAATGGATCTTACCAACAGGCTAACACACTAGTGTTGGTCTTAGTTCGTTTATAAATAATGGTAACATTTATGGATGACTTATTACTTACATATGTTAAAGTGAGGCCTCTTATCAATGGCCGCTGTATCCTTCGAGATATTTCTCAAACATTATGCTTCAAGAAAAATAGATATGGCTGCTATATACTCAATCTATTGTGAAAACAACACAAGTTACAAAACTCCCTTCTTCTTTAAAATTTGAAAAGTCTATATATTTTACATATATTTAAGTAATTCTATAATTTTACTGTCAGAGTCGCCATCGGGGTCCCCTCGATTAACACTACCTATAAAATTGAAAACTCAAGTATCAATGAGTTTATTTTTTTTAGAAAGAGGACATATGTCGCCCTCCATCCTAATTATCCAAGTTAAATTTCTCATTAATAGTCTCTGTGTCCTTCGAGATATTTCTCAAACATTCTGCATCATGAAAAACTGAAATTGCTTCTATATACTCAGTCTGGTGTGAGCACGACACAAGTTACACAGCTCCCTTCTTATTTAAAATTTGAAAAATCTGTATAGTTTACATATATTTGAATAATTTTATAATTTTACAGTCAGAGTCGTAGTCAGGGTCTCCTCCATTGACACGACCTCTAAAATTGAAAGCTCAGATATCATTATGTTTTTTTTTATTATTATTAGAAAGAGGACAGAGGTCGCCCTTCATCCTAATTATCCAAGTTAAGTTTTCTGTTGCACAAGTGTGAGGATTGAATCTGGAATCTCCCACTTGTGAGGGACGAGCCTTATCAATAGGTTAACACCCTGGTGTAATCAGTTTCAGTGCGTTTATAAATTATGATAATATTTACAGGCGACTTACTACTTACATATGTTAAAGTGAGGCCTCTTATCAATGGCCCGAGTCCTTCGTGATATTTCTCAGACATTCTGCTCCACGAAAAATAAATGTTGCTGCTATATGCTCAATTTTAGGTGTGACAGCTCCCTTCTTCGATAAAATTTGAAAAGTTTATATATTTTACATATGGTTGAATTGTCTGAATACGTCTATAATTTCACTGTCATTGGTTGTTACGAGTATATTTTACACACCTCATGAACAACCAGTTAAATCATCGCTCTTGGAAAAATAAGATAAAAATTCCACCTCTCAGTTCAGAGTGGAGAGAGAATGGACGGTGCTTGAGTCAGCTTCTGAATCTCCTCCACAAACCTCTCCATCGCAGGCCGGGCAAGCAAACAGGCACAACAATCCCATCCCGGAAGGGTATGTAAAAGCTAGTCACGCCGGAATCCACGTCACCGGCCCACCGTACACCGCCTTCCCCAACCCGAAGTCCACGTCACCGGCCCGGGTCATGTCCGACACAACGTACGACCGCACCTTGGTGAAGTGGGGCCGCCCTCTGAGCACCATCAGATCCGCCACCGATCTCACGTACTCCTCCGTCACCTTGGCCTTGGCCTCCTTCACCAGCCCCAGCGCGTACCCCAGCGGGTTCCCGCACAGCCTGTCCGCCCTCGACACCGCCACGGGGAACGCAATCACGTTGCCGTAGAATCCCCGAGGCAGCGGGGGGTCGAACTTGTTGCGGGCGTTGACGACGCAGATGATGCGCACCTCCTCGTCCGGGTCGGGACGCAGCGCGATGGTCCGGCACTTCCAGAGGCAGGCGGTCAGCACCTCGAAGGTGGAGCTGGGACGCATGTGAGGGGGCACGTGCTTCTTCAGTGATGCTATCTCTTTGGGTCCGAAGAAGAAGGAGCGGTGGACCATGTCGTCGAGGGGGTCGATGGTGCCATCCGTGTCCGGGACCACGTCGTACTCGCGGTGCACGCAGGTTGGGTTCGGGGGGTTTCTGGCGTCGAGGAGCTCCCGGTTCCAGACGGGCGGGACCGTGGGGGATTGCAGGCCACGTGCCATCTCGCCGACGGCGTTCAAGAATAGGGCGAGTCCTGCGGCGTCGGACATCGTGTGGTTGAAGCGGATGGCGAAGATGAAGCCGCCGCAGAGCAGGCGAGTCACCTGTTTGTTATACATTCACATTACATGTTTACGTGCAATTGAGCAAGTAAAACACAAAGTTGAGTTAGTTACCTGAATCAGGAGGAGTGGGCAATTGAGGATCTCTCCGGACCCTTCAACATCAAACAGCAGCTCCTCGAAGCACGGGAACGGAGGCTGCAGCTCCTCCCCAAACTGCTCCAGACGAACATCGGCGTCCGCCTCGATGAACAACACTCCCTCGCCGGTGCACTCCACCAACAGCTTCCGGTCCGGTCCTAATTCCCTCAGCCTGCCGGCGAACGGGTAGTAGAACACCAGAGCCTTGGCCAGGGCTTCCCTTATGACTTCCACGGGATCGCGCCCTTTGGTCGAGAGCTCGTGATTGTTGTTGCCGTAGAATAGGATCACCGGGATTTGGAAACGGAGGCTTTCTTGGTCGTCGATGTCGGAGAGCCTCTTGAACTCGTGGGGAGTGGGCTCGGCCGGAGCGACCAGTACTGGCTCCTGCCTCCGGACTGTGAAGCGATTCAGAGATCGTGCCATAGTAGCAGTTTTGACAAAGAAGTGAATGAATATGAAAGGTTAAGGTTCAGGCTAATGCTACCTTTGAGTTGTAAGAAAGAGTGTTTGAATTTATAGCGCAGAGAGGAAGTTCGCGTGTGTGTGTGAGTTACAAACACATATAATAAGAGAGTCAATCTCGTATATGTGAATTTAATCTCTTATAATTTTTATAATATGTATATGATATAGGTCAAATCTACACGTGTGTGAGACAGGTCAAATCTAGGTGTCAATGCAAGATTGATCATTTTATTATATGTGTGTAGCTAACACACATGAACCGAATCCAAGAGGGAGAGAGAGACCAGCAGTGTGGGGCCCAGTCCCAAAGACTTTGGAATTAAATCCAAATTCACAATCAATTGGTGTGAATATGAGGAACAATTGCTGAGAAGGCCAATAACAAACTTCTTGGTATTTTGCAGCCGGGCCCCAACATACTACCAAGTGTATGGGTTTAAATTAAATTAATTCAATCTTTTATATTTGACGAGAAATCCGGGTCATTGGACTTCAGACTTGATGATGAATGAAAACTTGACTTGGACTATTATATGTGTGTGTATATGTATATGTACATGTACATGTACATGTATATGTACGTACGTGTGTTTTCTTTTTTTTTTTTTTTTTTTTTTTTTTGGGGGGGGGGGGGGGGGGGTTGGAGGAATATGAAGAGAAGATGGTATATGCTTTAAATATATAGACATCACAATTATATGATAAAAACATCTCTAATCCTAATAATATTAGAATAATGTACAATGTTCCACTTGAAATAAGAAATCAAAATAGAAAATCAAACCAAATTAGGAAACCAAAATAAAGAAATAAAAACAAATAGAAATCCTAGTGAAAATAGAAATCATATCTCAACTCTAACAGACTAGAAATTAAATTGAGATGCACTGGTCTTTTCTATAACCAAGACCTTTGGGAAAAATGTCTTTAAGCCACTTATAAAAACCCTCCGGGCCTTTTTCATTTATCAAAAAAACCTTTTGAGTAAGTTGCGCGTGTGATTAGAACGTTGTCCCTACCAAAATTGAATACCACATACTATGTATTTTTTTAATGACAGCATTGCCTTTCTCTCAGTCGGTGCTGAACGATGTGACTAGGGCAGAGTGCATGACACGCATTTAATGCTCGTCATATTTTGCTCACACGCTGCTCATTAGCGGCTCCCAATTTGTCCTCCCTTCTGTATTGTTTATCAAGGACGACTCTCAGTTTGTACACCCTTCTTTATTATTTACATAAACTGACAATAATGTAATATTGCTCACTTTTAATAATATGGAAATAATATGAATAATTTCATATACAAGTCGACAACTTAATTGGGATAGACAACTTCAGTAAACAGTGAACAATTTGGCTCATAAGTGAACAGACTGATAATGTTGTTAGCAGAGGTCAACGAGGGTAGGATCTCTCTTATAGATAATCAGCCTGCAGATTTCATGGATTGTGACATTTGTTTCAAAGTCCACGGTCAGCCATTCATCTTGGATTTCCTTGCCGTTGTCCAGGCCATTATTCTCTCTTTCGTAGTGGGTCACAGGCTCAGACCTCAACCTTGAGTGCAGGATTTCAAATTCTAAATGCATCAACTCATGATTCATGCATGAACCTCAAATGTAAGCTTCAATGTCCAGTCCAAGTCCAAGTCCGTTCACGGTGTGTCGCCAAAAATGAGTCTACTGTTGAACATGGGCTTTGGAGTCCATTAGGGCCTGCTGCACAAATCCAGGCCTTTATCATCCGGAGCCATGCCATGATATCCCTCAGTAGATTACAAGTGTAGCCTTCCAGTCCTTTGCCTTTTTTTTAATAGCTAGCCAAAAGGATAAATTTTTAAAATAAATATAATTATAAAAATAATTTTATTCCGAAAATATTTACAAGAATCGACTTCCCTTTCACGTTTGCGCCACGTCTGCCAACGGTCAATTTTGACAGCCAGCATGGAAGCCTGGCGTTGGCAAGGCCGGACTTCTTATTATGTTCTTAAAGAAGTCCGGCCTAACGTTCTTAAGGGCTGTTTGGATTTAAGGAATTGGGTGGAAGTGAGGAAGTGGGAAGTGTCTTTTCTCATTTCCGCTATTCATTCAAACACCGGAAAAGGAAAATGGAAAAAGTTCTTTTCCTTCTCTCTTTTCTCCTTTACACAACGTTTTCCTCACTTCCAGAGTGCTACAGTTAATTTTGTGGTCATGTAAATCTCATTTGTAATAAGTTGTAGCACAAAACAGTTAATTTTTTGCTCATGTAAATCTCACTTGCATTCTAATTACAGTCTAATTTTTATTTTTTTAATTAATTTTTAATTTAATATTATTTTGCGGTCAACTTTGTAGTCAACTTTTCCACTTTCACTTCCACATTACCATCCAAAACACCGGAAAAGACATAACATTTTTCAAACCACACTTCCCAACAACATCCAAACACCGAAAAACTTACTAACCAATTCCCAAGTTCCAAAGGGAACTATTACCACTTCCTCACTTCTTCACTTCCTCACTTCCACCCTTAACCAAACAGGCCCTTAAAGAAATCTGGCCTTGACAAGGTTGAACTTCTTTGGAAAGCAATTTTGAATTCAAAGTCATAGCCTAAGAATCTAGGAGAAGGAGAGAGAAAAAAAAAAGGGCTATAGGGAAATATTTTTGGCATAATTCAATAGTTCTTTACATTTTTGGCACGCAAGCTTTGAATAATTCCTAAAATGATTTTCCAGCATTCTCTATTGTAAGATCATCTCTGACAGGTGACTGATAATTTTATTTTACTGCCATTTTAGAAATTCTATCAAGCCGGTGTGCGGAATGTGAAAAGAACCATTGAACTCTGCCAGAAGTGTAAATGTGAACTATCATTATGCCAAAAGTGTAGAAAACCTGAACAGAAATTGCTCTTCAATGTTGCCATGGACCTCTTTGGAGAACAGCATTGTCTGTGTTACCTGATTGGGGGTACACAACAAGTTTGAAATGAGCTATGCATACATTTTTATCTTTGTAATATGACCTATATTTGAAGTTGCTGAGATAACTTTAAGTAACCTAAACAAATATCAGGTATCAAAGGTTAGAAACTACCTTAAAGAGTGAAATTTAGAATTTTTTGCAGATAGGTCTTTGGTTGACAGATCAGTACATTTTGACATACTTTTTTTTGTCCAGTTTTCTTTAACTGTTGGATTCCTAACTGCCAGGTTATCAAATCAAGCTAAAGAGGATGATGCCATTAAGCATGCTCTTGCTGTTAGCTCTGCCGTTTCACCTGAAAATTATGTCCAATTGTTCAGACTGTCAAGAGCTGCTCCCAACTTGAACACTTCACTTATGGGTCAGTGACTTTTAGCTCATTGAGTATTTAACTTCATCTTTTCAATAGTAGTGACCTTTTTTTTTTGAAATTCTATGCTGCAGATCTCCATGTGGAAAAGATGAGATTCAATGCTATCAAATGCATTTGTAAATTGTACCGTCCAACGCTCCCTGTTTCTTACATTGCTCCTAGTTTGGGCTTTTCCAGAGAAGTGCAAATAACAGATGTTGAAGATAACAATGCAAGTAGATTGGTTGAGTGCGAGGAATGGTTGAAAGCACATGGTGCAGTTCTTATTGTTGACAATAATGGAGAACTTCAGTCACACACAAAGGTAAATCCAAAATATTTCATTTGATTGTTGTATCAGTGGAACATTTTTATTTTGATGGTTGAGGTTTATATGTGTATATATATATAATGACTTTTGTCATTCCAAAAGGATTTGAGCCGGAACTCTTCCCACTCAAATTTAACTCTCCAACATCCGAATATAAGATCCATTCCGTTGAAGTTAATTTATATTATTTCAAGTATCTATAAACCAAAAATCAAGTGTTTTGAATACTTTTTTTCCCATCCTTCAAGTGACGCAAAATGAACGCCGAAAGTAGTGAGTTGGTTAGATCTATATTTTTAGACAAAACAATTCTCAATCCGGCCATTACAATATGATCTAAACATTTAAAAACCCCTACAAACCAAATTTTGTTAGGTTTCAAATGTTCTACGCTGTTAAACTAACCAACTCGCTATTTAGGCCGTCCGTTTTTCTCCTACTTGATGCATGGGCAAAATGCATTCAAAACATTTGATTTTTATTTATAGATACTTGAAATAATATAGATCAACTTCAATGGAATTGTTCTTGTATTCTAATGTGGGGTGTTGGTATTAAGTGGGAAGGATTCGGCGTTAAATCCTGTTGGAAGAACACAAGTTTATTATATATATATATATATATATATATATATATATATATATATATATATATATATATATATATAGAGAGAGAGAGAGAGAGAGAGAGATTGACTCGTGTCCTTTCAAAAAAATTTGAGCCCAAATCCTTCTAACTCAAATACAAACCTCCGACATATCCACTCTGTTGAAGTTGATCTACATTATTTCAAGTATATATAAATCAAAAATTAAGTGTTTTGAATACTTTTTGCTCATCCATTAATTAGCGGCACAAAATGGACGGCCGAAAGTAATGAGTTAGTTAGTTATATGTCTTTACACGTACAAATTCTCGATACGGGCATTTGATTATGATCTAAACATTTAAAAACCCTACCAACTAATTTTTATTAGGTGTCAAATATACTATATCATTTAACTAACCAAATCAAGTGTTTTGAATGCTTTTTGCCCATACATCAAGTAGAAGAAAAAAGATGGCTTAAATAGTGAGTTGGTTAGTTTAACGGTGTAGAATATTTGAAACCTAACAAAAATTGGTTTGTAAGAGTTTTTAAATGTTTAAATCATACTCAAAAGGCCAGATCGAGAATTTGTATGTCTAAAGACATATATCTAACTAACTCATTACTTTCAGCCGTCCATTTTGCGTCGTTTGATGGATGGGTAAAAAGTATTCAAAATACTTGATTTTTAATTTATAGATACTTGAAATAATATAGATCAACTTCAACAGAGTGGATCTTCTATTCGAATGTCGGAGGGTTGAATTTGAGTTGGAAGGATTCGAGTTCGAATCCTTTTAGAAGGACACAAGTCTATCTCATACATACATACATACATACATATATATATATATATATATATATATATAATATATATATATATATATATATATATATATATATAATATATATATATATATATATATATATATATACAGAAAAATGTATACCAGCCGACAGCTGAGAGTGCCTCTCAGCCGGCGGTGATGTGGTATAATATGTGCCACATAATTTGGCAATCTGAATGGCGTCCCTGCTTTTGGAAATAAGTCGCAGTATTTAATAAAAAACTTTCCGTAATATTATAAATATCTTTAAGGATGCGACTAAGGTCGCAGCTTTTAATACATAATATCACAGTTCCTTTTAGAAATGTGACTTTAGTCGTAATTTATAACTACATTAGATGTGTAACCTTTATCGCAGTCTTTTAATATATTAAAGCTTATATTTAACTTTTTAGTCATTTAAGTATTTAAGGACTGACAGTAATCGCAGTATTTAATAAAAAAACTTTTTGCAATATTATAAACATCTTTAAGGATGCGACTAAGGCTGCAGTTTTTAATACATAATATCACAGTTCTTTTAGAACTACGACTTTAGTCACAGATTATATCTACGTTAGTTGTGCGACCTTTAGCAGTCTTTTAATATATTAAAGTTCATGTTTAGCTTTTAGTCGTTAATTATTTAAGGAATGCGACAATAGTCGCAGTATTTAATAAAAACACATTCCATAATATTATAAATATTTTAAAGGATGCGACTAAGGTCGCAGTTTTTAATACATAATATCACAGTCCCTTTTAGAATTGTGACCTTAGTCGCAGTCTTTAATTACATTAGATATGCGATCTTTGTCGCAGTCCTTTAATATACTAAAGCATGTTTAGCTTTTAGTCATTAATTATTTAAGGAATGTGACAATAGCAATTATGTTCGCAATCTTTAATTATTAATTTTCTGCTGTTTTTTTCAATTATTTCTTTTATTTTAATACAATAATTTTTTGGTAGAAAATGAATTTGCATGATGAAATGTCTGAAAGTGTTGTTATTTTTTTAGGACAGCAATTTGCAACAGATGATGACGCATACAACTTTTATAATGCTTATACAATGAACAGAGGTTTTGGCTTGAGGACAAAAGAATAGATAAGTCACATAAGCCTCCGCATAAAGTTATTTGTAAAAAAATTTGTTGCAATAAGGAGGGTGTGAAGAAGCTATGTGACAAAAGATAAGGTCTTACCGTCAACGGTCGTATTGATAGTAGAGTTCAGTTTCCTGCTGAGATGCATGTTCATTTGCGTTTATTACTAGACATAAGGTTTTGAGTGGTCACCAAGTTTGCTGATTCGCATTCGCATGATTTATCAAGCCCCGATAAAGTCCATCGCTTTTACTATCAACAGACACATCGATTCAAGATGAGCATAAGCATTATAACCAATCTGGTTGATATAGGAATGCGTTCTTCTAATATCTCCTGGGTTGTTAATGCAATGAATGATGGAGAAGGTTGTGAAGAAGTAAGTCTCCAACAAGTCATTGATTTTATGTGGCACAAGAGAAATAATATTGGGTAGGAGTTTATTTCTATCATTAAATATTTTCAAAAGAAAACAGAGTCAGATCTAGAATTTTTCTTTACCAGTGAGGTTGATCATGCAGGTACACTAAGAAGTGAGGTTGATCATGCTTTGGATTCTCTCCTTCTTCTATTTCTCCTCCTTCTCCTCCTTCCTCTTTTTCTCTTCTTTCTTCTCAACATTGGCTGCTCTCAATAGCTCTTCTTCTTCCTCTTTCACCTTCATCTTTTCTTTTTTGTTTCCTTAATATTTTTCTCTCTTCTCTCTTTTCTGCTTCTTTATCTGTTCTTTTTTTTGCTTTCTCATTTTTTATTTTTTCAATTTTTGTTTCTAACTCATAAACTCTTATTTTCAGATATATATTTTTATTTCTCAGAAAATTGAGTTCATCAGATCTTTCATCCCGGGTTCTGGCAAATAACCTGCAATATTTTGTTCTTTCATACTATGCTTTGACTATTTTGATAGGTTCTTGTTCCCTCGGGATGTCAGCTTCAATATTTTCATCGTGATTCTTCTCTTCTTCTTCATCTTCAACAGGAAGGCCTATCAGAATTTTTTCATCATTGGAAATGCTAGCCATTCGATTTAAAATCTGAAAGACATGTATATAAATATATAACCAATCAGTCAGCACTGCGACTAAAATCGTAGCAAAAAAATATTCTAAAGGGGGTCCTTTTTATTAAAAACTGCAACTTTGATCGCATTCATAATAATAAACTGTCAGATAAATTGAGTACTGCGACCATAATCACAGTATGAAATTTCATCTTTAAACAATTTATTTACAGCACTGCGATCAAAGTCGCAGTCCAATTAAAATTTAACACAATATTTTAGTTGTCTATTAAATACTGCGACTTTGGTCACAGTCATCCAAAAACATCATGTTATTATGAATAAATAATATGTATAGTGTTATTTTATACTACCCTTTTCTTCTTCAATATATGTTATATTTGATTTCAAGCAGGGCGTTGCTAATATTGTGGAGGTCCCATCTTACTGCCCTGGGAGTCTTTTCCTCCATTCCCTTTCTCTGCTAAAAAATTTCAGCTTTTTCACATAGTCAATAATATTAACAAGTATTAGCATATCAATTTATACAAATAGTGTCCATATATAAGCAATTATAATAATTAACAAATATATAATTTATACTTACAAGAATTTGCACGGAGTATCCTTGCTGCTCGAATGTTTGAAAATGTGCATGGATTCAATGAGGAATTACCACATAGCTTAAGCCCAACAAATGGTCTTCATTAGTTGAATATTAACAATTTGCTCCACTAAATACCATGGTACTGTGCATTTGCTGTCAGAGAAGAAGAGAGTTGCTGACATATACAGGATAATCAAAATTGTAAAAGTTTGAGCTGCAAGTCTTTATTGTCTTTTATAATTTTATTTAATATCACTTCCTGCTCCAGCTGCTCGTCCTTATGACATCTAATTCACTTCTCCTCTTCTTTTTCTTCAGAAGATTATCCAAAACATCTTCAATAGATATTTTTGTAATCTTCTTAATACTTGAGAAATAATGTCTAATGACACCATGTCCTTTAATGTACAGGTCTTATTCATTATGAAATCTGACCGGTTGATAGGTAGACCAAAGGTTAGGACACCATCCTCCACTGTTATTTTGATTTTTTGCCTCCAATTAAAAATGTCCTTGAGTCCCTATCATATTAGTTTATAATCTTTAAAACACTGATGTTCAATTTTAGGCCTTTGTCACCTCCAAATTTCTTATTATAAAATGCCATGAAAATTGCACCAAATGACTTCTCCTTCATTGCATTTACGAAATCTGGATGAATATGCTTCTTAAATTTCTGATTAATTCGCACATTGCTTTAGGCTCGATCTCATTGGATGAACCTTCACTTCTTGCCTACCTATTGATGCAAAAACATTAAAAACATAAATTCACATTAAACAAAGCCCACGATCGCAGTATTTATAAATAACTTTATTAATAAAAATACTGCGACCTTGGTTGCAATAATTGAAAATAAGTTATAAAATATTGTGACCTAGGTCGTAGTGTTATCAAACAAAAGTTTTTAAAAGGGCTGTTGTTACATAAGACTGCGACCAATGTCGCAACATTCTAACCATCTTAATTACTTAACTTATGAGACCTTGGTCACTGCTTCAATTGACTGTGTCCCTTATTTCATAAGAATGCGACCACAATCGCAGTATCCTATTTAGATTACTTAATAAAAAATACTACGACTAAGGTCATAATGTTATCAACAAAACATTCTCAAAGAGATTTTTGTTACAAATGACTGCAACTTTTTATTACTGCGACTAAGGTCACAATGTTATCAACAAAACATTCTCAAATATACTTCTATTACATAAGACTGCAACTAAAGTCTTAGTCTTCTAATCATCTTAATTACTTAACTTCGGTCGCAGTCTTTTAATCATCTTAATTACTTAACTTACAAGACCTTGGTCACTGCTTCAATTGACTGTGACTCTTGTTTCATAAGCCTGCAACCACGGTCGCAATATCATATTTAGATTACTTAATAAAAAATATTGCGACCAAGGTCATAGTGTTATCAAACAAAACATTCTCAAATAGACGTCTGTTAAATAAGACCGCGACTGAAGTCGCAGTCTTCTAATCACCTTAATTACTTGACTTATGAGACCTTGATCATTGCTTCAATTAACTACGATTCTTGTTTATAAAGACTGTGACCAAGGTCTCAATATCCTATTTAGCTTACCAAGGTCGAAAAAGGACTGTGACCCTAGTCAAAAAAAATTAAAAAAAGACTGTCACACTGCGACTAGGTCCCAATGTAAAACAAAAAATAAACCAAAAGTGAAAATGATGTTAAAAAATTAAATCCAAAATTTTTCTTTTCAGAAATAACGACTTCAATTGCAGTTTTAGAAATGAAAAAAATTTAAAATAAACTATTTAAAGTCGCAGTAATAGTTTTTATTATGATTAAGATATCTTTCAAAAAAAATAAATTTGAACATTAATGCGACCATGATCACATTCTTTTAAAATAAATTAATTTTCTAAAATATTTTCTAAAATTAGAAACTTCAAAATTTTAATAAAAATCTCATTTTTAATTGAAAATCTTAGTTAACACTGAAATCGAAAATATTTTAGGGATTAAAGACCGATCTGAAGCGAAATGATATTAAAAAGTTGAAAAAATTGTTTAAATAACAAAAATTGGAATTTTTTTTGAAAAAATCATAAATTTTTTCTAGGGCACCCAATAATCTAGGGTTTTCACGTGTTTTTATCTTTTTCGGCGGTTGCTTCTTACTCGACATCTTGATCAGATCTTATTTTATAAATTACATTTTTGATGTGAGTGATTCAGAAATTTAGTAATCAAGATATGTAATTTTTTGATTTGCAAAAACTCAAACTTTCAAATCTATAATTTTTTTGGTGGAGGAACAGTTTTCGCCAGGTTAAAAGTGAAAATAAAGGTATTATAATCATTCGGCAGCGGTAAAGTGGTCTTTTCGAGTGGGATGTTGTCTTTTTACCTCCTTATGAAGTCACGTCACGCCGGCTGAGAAACTCTCTCAGCTGGCAGCTGAGGTACAGAAACCCCTTATATGTGTGTGTGTCTGTGTGTGTAGGAATATGAATGCAGTGTGGCACTCTAGAGAATAAAGAATTTTTCTAGAGAGGCAGTCTCAAACTCTAACATCTCGATTTTTTTCCACGATCTGATCGCACATTACCCATCTTCATGTTCTAAGACGTACACATATAAAATCAAGTGATTTGGATTTTGTTTACTCATTGATCTAATCGTCCCATTTTTTCTACTGTTAAAATCCTGGAAGTCAGTAGCTACTCATTGCCGAAATGCTTGAGGCAAACATTTGCGTCGGCCTTGATGAAACACAACCCCTTCCCCGTTGTGCTCCACCACCAGCTTCATGCTTGCTCCTCCTCCTTGATTGTGCTGGCTAAACTAGAACACTAGAACCTTGGCGAGGGCCTCCCAGATGACCGCCACCGAGTCGGCCCCGACCATCAACGGCTCGGCATGGTAGAGTAGACAATCGGTATCTCGAGCCAGATGGCATCCTGTTGGAAATATAATTCAATTTCAAATCATATTATTATTTTTAAATCAAAATTTAGTCAAACTAAGATTTCTATTTATTTAAGAGTCTAACTATTTATGAATGTACCTGGTTTACAATGTTGGAGAGTTTCTTGATCTCGAGCGGTGTTAGCCCGGCGGTTTGATCAGCTAAGGCTCATGTCACAACAAGTGCGTCATGTTACAATTTGTTTTGTGAGAGTTAGAGAATGTGAGTTATTTACCTGAAAATAATCTCGAATTCAAATTCGAACAACATAATGTTTTATTTGATTTCAGTCAACCATCTCTGCTTAGGGGTGTTAAGTGGGTCGGGCAGGGCCTGGTCACCGAACCCGCCCCACCCGGCCAAAAGGGTGGCGGCTAGGCCTGGCCCGGGTTCCATTTCTGGAACCTGGGTCTAGCCCACAATACGGATGACCCGGACCGGCCTGGATATTTTAAAAAAACAAAATTATAACTATTAAATACTCATTTTTCATGCTTTCATACAATTATTATATTGGACAGTTGGTTATTTAGTTTGTGTAGGTTAATGGGGGCCATGGGTTTGAATCCTGCAATTTACAAAAAATATTTGACATTTTTATTTCACCAGGAGGAGGCGGCTGGCGGGCTGTGGGGGTGGCGGGCGGCGGAGGAGGAGGTTAGCCGAAGGGGCGGTGGAGGAGGGGCGGACCAGGTGGCGAAGGGCGGGCCGTTCGGCCACTGGCCCGGGCCTGGGTTAGGCTCGGCCAGGGCTCTAACCCAGGCCCGGGCGGGCCGTGGACCGCCAAAGGCGAACCTGGGCATGGCCCCTGGTGGAGCCGTGCTTGGGCCGGGTCTGGCCCGGTTATCAGGTGGGCCAGGCCATGCTCGTGCGGGTTGCCGGCCCGGTCCAGTTGACACCCTTGTGTCTGCTAATGCTGAAGGATTGTAATGGCGTTAGATAATGAGTAAAATATTTTTGATTGGACCATGGGGTACGTATTTAACAATGATTTAATTTTTTTTTCTTAGGAAGTGATAGATTTACCTTGACGCTGAATTTGGATTCACTCATTTGCGTTGAAATTAAAGAACGATCCAAGTCGATATTCTTGTTATCTTAATGAGTGATTATGATTCAATTTTTAATAACTATCACACGTACTTCTCGTTAATTACGCTCATATCTATTTTATGCTAAGAAAACATCACAACCATTCATAAAATAATACTAGTAACACTGAAGATGAATTTTAAATGAGTATCTGGTTTATGTTGTGCTTGACAGACAACAACCCAATAGAGGATCTATCAGATCTCAATCACAGAACAATGAAAACAAACTAGAAGAACAGCCAATCGCAAAAAACCAGATCTAACGAGGTTCGGCCAACGTGCCTACGTCCTCGGGGCAATCCACGGAGAGAGATTTCAATTAGGAAGATGATTACAATGGCTCTTAGCCTCTCTCAATACAAGAGAGTTCTTAGCCTTCTAATTTCGCAGGTTCTTCTCCAAGATACTAACCCTAGAAAACACTAGCAGCACTTAAATACAACAGGTTTCCGAACTGCAGATTTCAGCCCAAAACCGACTGTCGGTCGACCGAGACGGTCGACCGACCCTTCTACCGGTCGACCGGTCCGGTCGACCGATTCCAACAGAGAGTTGGGCCCTTTACAGTCAGTCATTTCGGTCGACCGGGCGGTCGACCGCTCTCTGACACTGTGCACGTCGTGCACGTCCGGTCGACCGGCCCGTCGACCGGAGAAAGAACCTGTTTTGCTGCTGCTGCTTGTTTTCTGCTGTTGTTTTCCTTCGTCTTCGTCGTCGACTTCCTCGGCGATTACTCGACGACCCCTCGACGATCCTAATCAACTTCCCCATCAATAAACTCTCTCTTTCCAACAATTCTCCACCTCGGCGAAGATTCCAAAATCTGAGCCGACATCCAACGAACCCCAGTCTACACCTGGCGAAATCGACACACGATCTCGGCGAAATCGACACACGATCTCGGCTTGCGCGCACGGTCGAAATCGACACACGATCTCGGCGAAATCGACACACGATCTCGGCTTGGAATCTTTGGCTCATCTATTCCTGAAAAACATCACACATGCCTTCCCTGCACTTCACCTTAGGAGAATTTCCATACCTGACGATCACCATACTGTGGCTTCTACTCCGCAACTTCATGACCTCATGAAGACTTCCTTATGAGCCAACACTGACTCTCCACTGACTAGCTCTATCTAGTCTACCTGTTTTCCACTGACGGTCCAACCAAGTCTGCGTAGAGCCAACCAAACATCATCGGCTTCAACTGGATGACACACCCTCCTTATGCAAGCTCAACATCTCCTCTCCGGAAGATAAAACTGTTCTTCGAGATCACAACCACTTCACCTCTATGTGAAGACCAACTGGCCACACCACTTCACCGCTACATGAAGTCTCTTCACCTTTACATGAAGTCTCTCCAACTCTACGTGAAGCTCCATTGACCACACTTCTTCACCTCTATGTGAAGCTCCAAACAACTTCTCGAGAACTCATACATAGCTTCATAAGAGTTGCATCACCAATGGCTGCGCCTTTACGGCTGCCTACGTACCTTTGCCCAAAAGGATCAAGCCAACCGTAGTTCTTTAAGATGAGCTTCATCAAGCTCCAATAATAGTACCTGTATCTGCTGCAGCGAACCTGTCAGACTGAGTCATATGAACCTCTTCCCGACCATCATGGAGAGCAACGGCCTTCAACTTGAGCTTGTCGCGTCCACAAGCTTGAGATTCATCTTCTTTAACCACGAACGTGGTCTCACTTGGTTCCTTTGGCTGCACTCAACTTGACATCTTCAGCAATGTCTTCAACCTGTTCAGCATCCCTCTTGCATGATCTCCACCCGATGTCACCTCCAATGAAGTCTCCTCTGATGCCGAACTACCTGGAGATGATGGAGTAGCATCGACCTCCACCCTCTGCGATCCTCCCTTGGTCTTCATCCTCTCCACCTGCTGAGAGACGATGGACTTCAACCCTGAAGCCTCTCCAAATGTGACATTCCTGCTCATCACGATCCTTTTGTCCTTGGGATCCCACAACCTGTAGCTGTTCTCCTTGATGCCCAAATAGACAAACCTCCTTGCTTGCGGATTCACCTTGCCATTCTTGGCACTGAAGTAAGCCGGACTTCCAAATTCCCGCAGCACACCGTGATCTTGAGCTTTTCCCGACCAATGTTCCAAGGAGCTTTACCTCCTATCGCAGTCGTTTGATTCTTGAGATGGCTAGCATACTCAATCGCCTCAGTCCAAAGCGACTTGTCCAATCCTGCATTGGACAATAACTTCCGAACCTCCTCCAGCAAGGAACGGACCAGATCCTTAGCCAACTCATCTGTACCTGTTGAGAAGTGTGTAGCAATTCCTGTGTTCTGGCCAAACTGTAGGAATTGGTCAATGTCTTCCCAACATTGCCAATATGAAGCTCCTTTTACCTTCCTACTATCTGCCTCTCCATTCTTCCGCTCCACTTCCTCAACACATCTAGGGCTTTACCCCTTTGTCTCATCGGATATATCCAAAACTGCCTAGATGAACAATCAATTATCGAGACAAAGTACCTGTGACCTCCAAGCGATGCCGTCTTAGCAGGTCCCCATACACTCACGTGAACACGATCAAGAAGACCTTCATTATGGTGAGCACTGGTGCTGAAACTTACCTTCTTCTTGTCCAGAACCCTGTGTCCACCTTCTGACTTGCAGGTAGCAGCACCTTCTACTGATTCCATCTTTGCAGGAGCTCGCAAAGATTCTTCTTCTTGTCCGACCTTTCCCTGCCAGTCCTCTGAGCCAACATCATCTGAAGAACTTGAAGTCTCCACCTGATCTGTAATCGTTACTACTTCAAGTAGTATAGATTTCCTCGGCGGACGCCCTTCATCACCACCATCGAGCCCTTGATCATCCTGAGATCGCCATCTCGAACAGATATCACCATGCCCGATGTTTCCAAAATTCCCACGGAGATTAGATTTCTCTTCAACTGAGGTACATACCTCACTCCTTTCAGCTCCCTTTCCATCCCATCAAACATCCTGATTCGGATTGTACCTACACCCTCCACGCTACATGGGTGATTGTCGCCCATAACGACCGAACACCTCCAGCTGCTCAAAGTGGAAAACCAGCCCGATTAGGCATGCATGGTATGTTGTACCTGTATCCAGAATCCACTCATCTTCCATGAGTTACCAATAATGGGAGAACTTACTGAAAATGAGAAACCTGACGAGTCTGAATCTGCTCCATCTGCCTGTGACCTGCTCCTCTGAGTATTCGTCACTTTTGCAAGATTTGTTTCAGCCTTCGACTCCTTCTTCTCCCCTTGAACTTTGGACAGTCCACTTTCCAGTGCCCTATCTCTCGGCACAAAATGCACTGATCCTTCCTCAGATCCCTATAGCCCAACCTGGACTTCGATCTTCCTATCACCTCCTTGCCCTTCCGCGATGAACTTCTACTTCTTACTTCCAGTGCCTCCGCCACTGAGCTTGACTGTGAAGGATGCCTCTCATTCTTCCTTGTCTCATAGCTCATCAATGCAGACGACACATCATCATACACCAAGGTCTGCCTTCCGTTGATAAACGTCATCGTGAATGTCTCATACTCCTCCGGTGGGAGTGAGTTCAGAAGAATGACCGCTTTGTCTTCATCTTCTACCACGACATCCACATTTATCAGATCTGTAAGAAGCTTTGTGAATCGGTTGATGTGCTCGTTTACTGTGCTTCCCCTCTGCATCCTGAACTGATACAGCTTACTCTTAAGCTGCAACCTAGACTCCACGCCTTAGTCAGGTATTTCTTAGCAAGAGTGTCCCACAGCTTCTTTGCCGACGTCTCATGTTGTGCAAGATATTTGATGTCTTGAGACAAGCATGAACGTATCAAGCCACATGCCGATCTGTTCATCTTCGCCCACTCTTCATCAGTGGTAGTTGCCTTCTTCTTCTCCAATAGGAGCGTGTCCTCGAGGTTCTGTGCATTCAATGCATCCATGACCTCACACCTCCACATCCCGAAATTGTTAGTTCCATTGAACTAACAACTTCAATCCTGGAGTTGTTCATTGTTTTAACATACTTAGATCCTCTGCCATTGAGATCCTTTCCTTGACCCTCTAACTATGCGGGAAGATCAAATACTTGCAAAATAGATCTATTTCTGAGATAAAAAGTGATTTTTACCTCTACCTTGAAACCCTAGCTTGAGTTTCTCACCAGATCTATTCCACCCCTGATTCAACGAGCCCTCCCTGCGTCCACCTGAGATCGACACACGATCTCCTTGAACACCAATGCCTCTGACCTGAGATCGACACACGATCTCCACTGATCAGTTCTGGAGCCCTTCGAATCTTCAGAATATCCCAAGCGTAACCTGAACGCTCTGATACCACTTGTTGTGCTTGACAGACAACAACCCAATAGAGGATCTATCAGATCTCAATCACAGAACAATGAAAACAAACTAGAAGAACAGCCAATCGCAAAAAACCAGATCTAACGAGGTTCGGCCAACGTGCCTACGTCCTCGGGGCAATCCACGGAGAGAGATTTCAATTAGGAAGATGATTACAATGGCTCTTAGCCTCTCTCAATACAAGAGAGTTCTTAGCCTTCTAATTTCGCAGGTTCTTCTCCAAGATACTAACCCTAGAAAACACTAGCAGCACTTAAATACAACAGGTTTCGAACTGCAGATTTCAGCCCAAAACCCGACTGTCGGTCGACCGAGACGGTCGACCGACCCTTCTACCGGTCGACCGGTCCGGTCGACCGATTTCAACAGAGAGTTGGGCCCTTTACAGTCAGTCATTTCGGTCGACCGGGCGGTCGACCGCTCTCTGACACTGTGCACGTCGTGCACGTCCGGTCGACCGGCCCGGTCGACCGGAGAACCTGTTTTGCTGCTGCTGCTTGTTTTCTGCTGCTGTTTTCCTTCGTCTTCGTCGTCGACTTCCTCGGCGATTACTCGACGACCCCTCGACGACCCCTCGACGATCCTAATCAACTTCCCCATCAATAAACTCTCTCTTTCCAACAGTTTACTACTAATTAATCGACAGAAAAGTACAACAATGTCATAACTAAGAGGTCTAACATTGGTTGGCAAGCAGGGATAGTGCCATAGTGGTGCTAATAACTTAGTTAGAGACTATTAGTGTTTCTGTGTCAATAATACAGGGGGCATGGTGCAATTTACCCTGTAAAAAAGTGTATATGAAAAAATTATCACATAAACCATTATTTTTTTTGTAAGACACCTAATTAGGGGTCCATTTGTTACTTGCAATTTCGATTCAGAATTTAAAATTTCAAGTAGATTGTGAAACACATTGTTGCATGCACACTGCACGTGCCAAAACTCTGCAGCACACTAGATGGGATAATGGTGGGACTTTTGCCTGGAGCCTGAACTGAAAGCGAAGAGCTCTCTCTCAAATTCTCAACTCCAATTTTGAAACAGAAAAAATTAAAAAAAAATAAAATGATGTGTTCCTTGTCCTGGGAACTCCACCCTTCTTCTTCTCTAA